>PKRV01001710.1:950057-1177441 GCA_003709505.1 Hyphantria cunea | reverse complement strand
AGGTATAAACTGTAAACAGATATTATTTTTGAAGTTGAGGTATTAGTAAATTATTAAAATTTGAATTTAAAGTTTAAAGAATAAGGAGGGTACAGTATGATTGAGTATAAAGAAAAGTATGAATACTAACTACAACATGAAACTATACTATAATACCTGGACGTAATGCAACAATCACAGCAGACGCAACGCAGACTTTATTTTTGTTTCCAGCACGTCTGGGTTTCATTGCAACCCTTTCGACTGGAGCCGCCTTCTGTGTGAGATCCAGACGATTGAGCTCACCAAGCGAGTCTAAGCGGTGCCGCGTCCCATTGGGGTCGAGAACATATATGTGTCCTCGTGTCCAACACTTCGAGACACCAAACCGCTCGCGTGCAGCCATGAAGACTTCGTGCCTAGTCTTAGTGATGAACTCGGACAAAGTGATACCAGATCCCTTCAATTTGGTCTTAGCTAACCACAACTTGTCACATACAGACACAAGTTGCAGCTCGACCAATATGGGTCTAGGTTTTTTGGAACCTACATGTCTTCTCATTCTGTGGCATCTCCGTATATCCGTCTTTGAGAATTCGTTCAACCCAAGATGACCCGTCACAACACTGACAACTGACTGCACTGGGTCTTCATCCTTGTCCTCGGGTATTCCATGCAAAAGCAACATTTTACGACGTGTACGCATTTCCATGGTGTCCACCTGATGAGCCAAAAGCTCAATTTGACACCGAAAGCCAGAAATAGTACTCATCACAAAGGCTTTGAAACCTCAAAATCAAAGAGAGCGTCGCCAGGGTTGGTGTGCTAGTGCTTTTAGCAGTCTTCTTCAGCTCCAACTCAAAGGTAGTCATGCGCTCCTCAATACCAGCTATAATTGTAGCAAATGAATCCTTCATTGTGTTCATTTTGAATGTTAGAAGTGTTTGCTGTGTGTATCTTCTCCCGTGCATCTTCTAAAATAGGTTTGCTTGAGAGGAGATAACACTTTACTGGTAGGTGCTTTATATTCTCATCAAAATCGTTAAATGAGAATGTTTATAAATAGTTACTTATATTATTAAATTAAATTAAAATGCAGAGACTTTAAATTTAATGTTGCTGTCACAATTACCCACTTGTATGAGGTATAAAAAAGTATAGTTTTCATTATTATCATTGGTGTTAGGAGTGAAATCAATAATACTGTAGCCACAAATAATTTTCAATGACTGAAGTGAAAAGGAAAATTCATTTGTTAATAGTTGTGAGCAATCCGAAGATAAATAGAAAACAGTTTTTGAAATTTTCAACCTCAGGAAGGAGTAGTTAGACTATGCTTATTAAATGTGTTGTTAAGAACAAAACTCTAGAACCTCTTGACGATGCATAATGAAGGTACTATGGAGTGAAAAAAAAACGTGAAAATTGCGAGAAAAAAAGTACAAATAACAATTTTTTTTTTTTTCTATTTGACTGGACAGGCCAGTAAATTTTGACAGAACGAAATCTTCTGAGGCAGCCAGTATGATGATAAAAACCTTGCTATACTGACACATAATTATTAGCATCAAACAGTAAATTATACCCAATCAACTTCACTACAAACAGTGATCATTAGTTGGACAAAGCAATGAACAGCTTCTGGCAAATTAGTTAGTGTTGCGCTAAATTTAAAGAAATCTATTCAAAAAACTTCAAAATAAAAATAATGATGAATGAATTGTAAAATAAATTGTTGAATAAAGTAAGAAACAAAAGAAATTAAGTGGAATTTTCAATGGGATAAATCAAAGGTGAAAACAAGATGATATATATAGTGAACAAATTTCTAAATATGAAGAAGGCTTATTACTTTATATTCGGTGAAGACAGCCGAGTAAATCAACTAATATGTGCAATACTAAGTCAGTATTAATTCTTTAATTATATTTTAATTAATATAATGTACAAGTTATATAAAAATAATTAACATTTTGCCCATAATACCATTAATTTTCTTTGCAGTAAACATGCCAGTATTTGTGAATGGTACAACTATAGGATGGATGTCGCCTATGACACTGTTGCTGCAGTCTGAAAATTCCCCTAGGGGTGAGCCGTTGACGGATATTGAGGCCAGTTGGTGTGGTTAAAAAGAAAGAGAAAATACGTATGCCAAAGACTTAAACCAATGCAGAGAACTGAACGTCTAAAAAAATTGAATATTTTTTACGGGTATTTTTCTTGAAATCTTAACATTTTATTTTTTTAATTTTAATTTAACTGGAAATACCTAATCGGTATGGCAGGTTATGGTGATTGACCCTTACTTTTATCTTTTACTATTTATTTACCAATGTGTCTTGAGGCAAGTACAACTTTGCTTATTAAATATACTCTAAGATTTTTTTAATGGAAATTAAGGCGCGTTAATGATTTCACTATACATAAACAGTAAAGTTTAAGTTAATATACTTTATCTAAATCGTCAGGTATCTTGGATGGCCTCTGTTGCGTACCTGGTATGTATTCTAGCGGATGTATTAATGGCTATTATTGGAGATAAAATTGGAAGAAAAAATATAACATTTATATTATCAGCGACAGGTGTTGTAATTATAACATTGTTATTAAATTTATTCCTGTTAATATATCAAAATAATAGTTTTTTAATCAACTTTGTGGTTACCTGAAAATTTATGCAGCTAAAGATTATCAAGGAATTCAATATTGACTAATTCGTGGCCATATAATGTTACGCCTATACGGAACTTAACAACTACATACGTTGCTCATCCTGAAGGCTCTCACCTGTCAGTGAAAAGTTCTCAAAGGGTATTAATATACTGAACAGTTGTATTAACTTATCATTAGAACCCATCTGCTCTTTTATCAACTATACCAAAGCAAAATAAGTAAAAAATATACAACAAATAATTGTACAAATCTATTGACACCTCATTTATTAAAATCGATTCAGTACTAGCTACTACAGTGAAACATACAAAGACCGCTAAAGATTTGACCCTTCTTTTTGGGTTTGCCGTATTTGGGGAAAATTTTGTGTTTTCTTTTAGGCTAGTTGGGCAATCAAATTATCATCAATGTACGTACGTGTAATCAACCCACGTCATCTGTCCCCTGTACACTAAAGAGATTAGTGAAGATGCGATTCGAGGCATGATGGGGTGCATGGTATTTATTTATTTCACTTAGAATTTCATTATAGATAACAGTGGTGGTATTTTTTGTTGCAACACTAAACTAAAAAAAAAATGTATTATTTTATTTTAGTAAAGTGATTGCTAAAGCTTATATTAAGTTGACATATTTTCTAATTTTAGTCTTTTTTTTAAATTTAGAATGTCGTTTTTCAGTACAAACTCAATTTTAGTAATTTATAGTTTGGTTTAGAGAGTTATCGAAAAACAAAATTAGTACCTGCACATGGTAAAAATAGACTCTTAAATTATATTATTGTTATTATATTATCTTTTATTTTTCTCGAATCAATTTTTTTTTGAGTAGGCTGATAGGCTTTTCATTAATAATATTCATAAAAAAATTGTGCATTGTTTATAGAAAATTAATTCATACTCCTATTGAAGGAATAATACAAAACTCATTAATATTTAATTTATTTTGCAGCATTTGAAATAGATATTTTACTATTCTAACTAAACCTTGTGATGTTATTACAACTAATGTTAAATAAAAAGTAAATCAAAACAAAGAACTTTTCAATTTAGGTAATTAAATTACACATTCTTTTTTTGCAGTAATTCTGTTTCCCACTACAGGGAAGTTGTTTTTATATATAATAGGTGATATTTTCAACTATTATACTATACTGTGGATTCGTATATCATTGCCTTTGATTCACCTGGTGCTATTAATGATGATGCCTGATTCTCCTTCATATTTGTTGAAGAAAGGATCCTTTGAGGTATAAATAGCTAAAAATCATTAGAATAAAGCAAGCATAATCTCCTTGTGTAATGAATAAAAGAATTTATTTTTAAATGATACTAATAGTAATAAAAATAAGCTGCAGAAAGCTACAAAGGCGTTAGCATGGCTCAGGTGTCGGAAAAAAAGATGATGTATTAGCAGCATATTTGTTATAAAAGCCATTTGTAAAGTTATTTTTCTTTTTGTAATTTTCTTTACAATATATAGATAACTGAAATGTAGACTTAACAATGTATTGACATCGTAGAAACAAGTAAGCAAAGGCATTTATGTTTATCAAACACCATCGCGTAATATGGGTGTCCCAATTTCTGTTGAAGGCTAAATTCATTAAGGTACTTATTTGATCACATTAGAATTTGGCTATGTCGATCCAATGTGTTGGATCATTCATGTATTGGCAAAAACACAATTTTGTTGGTTACATTGCTAGGGTTTATATTGAATTCTATTACCTAAATATTTTTTTATTTGTTTTTTTTTTAACTTTCTTCTTTTCTCTGACTATCTTAGGTAAGAAGTAATTTTATCTATATAAGTTTAGTTTAGCTATATTGCCAAATGATACTTTCAATGTTTCTCATAACCATAATTTCATTTTGTTAGGTCTCTGGTCATTTCAGTTTGACATATCTTTTGATTTATTATGATAATATTTTGAACTTTATCATGCCCCAAATTATTTAGCAGTAATTGAATTCCATACCATTTCATTTATTTGCCAATTATTGACATTGACAACTGTGAAATCAGTTTTGTTTCTTAAAAAAATCTTCAAGTCATGCGTCAAAATGCCACTCTCCATCCGGAATTCAGCCACCCGTCGATAAACTTTAGCGAGCACTTCTGTCTCCAAATCCCACGGGGGTGTACCGACCAGTATGGCTCTGACCGCTAATACCCTCAGAGAGCGACAGAGGCGCGCCTTATTCTGGGCAGTCAGAGCCGACACCCACACCGGTGCGCCCTACAGCACCATAGACCGGAAGACCCCCGTGAAGAGGCTTCTCGTTGCGACACTGGCTCCACTCAGATTGAGCAAAAGTCACCCAAGGACGGAGACAGTGTCGACCAGTTTGGGAGCAAGCTGTCGGAAGTGCTCGTGGTAGAGCCACCTACCGTCGACGACCAGGTTTAGATATTTCATCTGGGCCCGAGCCGGTACGAGAACCAAATTGACCACTATGGAGGCGCCAAGGGGTGGCCCATGACGAGACCCATGGAAAAGCAGGGCCTCCGTGTTGTCCAAGGCCATCCGCAAGCCCAGCGCCTCGATGCGCCCTACCACCAGACTAAATATTTTTTCGAGAGCTGTTGTGAGCGATGTCAGTAGTAAAGAATATTTTATTGACTATAAACGATTTTCAAAATATTCGCGGCTTGTGTGTTCTACTGCTCATGTACTTAGATTTATAACATTATGTAGAAAATAAAAGATTCAAAGCTCTTTTATTTCAGAAAATGTGTTACAAAACGCATTAAATATTTTGGTTTTTCATAGTCAAAGCGAATAATTTTCTGAGCATAACAAAATTAAAGCAGACCTTTTAAATATGAACCTTGATTTTATCTAGTCAAATAGTGGCGTTGATAAAGCGACCAAGTACTTCATAAATACATTGAATAAAATTATAGACACCAATTCACTATTATGGTTCTACCAAACCGTAAAAGATTTAAAAAGCCCTGGATGACTGTAGGTCTTTTTAGATGCCTAAAAACCACGATAAACTACACCTGAAGCCAAAGAATTTCCAGAAAATGAAATATTTATTGCCCTATTAAAGACGGATGAAGAAGAGATTAACATCCTAATAAACAATTTAAGGAAAGACTGTGCTTTGGGAACAGACAATATATCAGGCTCTTTTCTTAAAAATTACAACAAATTTCAATTCCACCCATTACATACATTTGTAATTTAACGTTTTCCATTGGTACGTTTCCGAACGCTATTAAAATAGCAATAGTTCATCCAATCCACAAAAGAAGAGTGAAAGATCTGCCGAACAATTATAGGCCCGTCTCTATATTACCTGCGCTCTCTAAAATATGAGAAAGGTTGTTAAATAATAGACTGACCAAGTACCTTAAAAAATGCAGTGTTCTTTCTTCTGCATAATACGTACTGGCATTTCCACCAGTAATGCAGTGCAAGACCTAATCAGTGAAATTATCACCAAGCTGAACCAAAAACAAAAGGTTATTGGAGCATTTCTTGATATTTCTAAGGCTTTGTATCTATTCATATACTTATTGACAAACTCGAACGAATCGGTGTAAGAGGGGAACAACTTTCCCTTTCCAAAATCTATTTTAGTGGTAGAAAGCAATATCTTTAAATACGGGACTGGACTAGTAACGAGCTGCCTATAACCTACGGAGTGCATCAAGGCACTATTTTTGGCCTTACATTGTTCGGATTTATATCAACGAACTCTGATGTCTCAGCCTCTCCAAAAGTAGTATTTTCATCTATGCTAATGATACCGCCATGACATTCCGTGGATCCACCTAGGATGACGTTTTCACTTCCGCTCAGTTAGGCATCAATACCGTTGCATGGTTGCATGCAAATAGTTAGATATAAACCAAATAACAGTAAACACTGACAAAACTAAATTTATCACTTTCTTACAAAACGAGATCAATGTCCTCTCTCACTGAACATATTAGCTCACTCTTGTGATCTGACCACCGAGGTAACTTGCGACTGTCCTAAGCCTAAATCGACTAATTGTATTTTAATACAACTAGTCGATTTAGGCTTAGGACAACAAATACTTAGGTGTTGAAATTGATATAAGCTATCTCTCATATAAAACACACATCTCACAAACACACTTACTCTAGACTTAGAAAAACGATATTTGTTTTTCTCATCTGCGGTACATTGCGAATGAAAAAGTGCTAAGACTTGTGTATCTCCTCAGACCTTTGCCAATCTCTTATACAATACTGCATTGTTACTTGCGGGGGGGGAGGTTCCGCCAAAACTCACCTTCTAAAACTTGAGCGTGCTCAAAGAGCACTCTAAAAGTGGGTTGGAGACTTCCTTCTTTCCGGTTTCCGACAGCCGACCTGTTTACAACTTGCGATGTTCTTTCGGTCCGAGCCTTATTCATTTGCACTGCTGTTTTAACCACCCACTCACAGACGCATTACAACCTGGATCATATTGAAACCTATAGACATAAACATGCAATTCTCCCTTCTAAATTAGTTCACACTAGTCTAACACAAAGAACCTTCCAATTCCTTAGTAGTTATTTGTAAAACGTAATAAATAAACATATCTTTATATATCCACTGACAATTGGCTACAAGGTTGGCCTAGTGGTTTCAGTGGTCCGCTGGGAGGGGTCCGGATGGCGTAAGAAAGCGGTTCCCGGATCCCTCCCGTCTCAGGCGCAGAGTGGCACACCGTGGTGGTTTAGTGGGTAGTCTGGCTGGTGTCAGTCAGGAGTCCCACACGAAGCGAACCCCCTGTACCCGCAGGGGGGGAGCGAAGTGCGTAAAGGCATTCCACCACGTCAAAAAAAAAAAAAAGTGGTTTCAGTGGTCGCCACACCACTTCCTACTGCGCCAAGTGTTGTGGGTTCAAATCCTACATGGGACAACACTTTGTGTGATCCATAAAATCTTGTTCTAAGTCTGGGTGTACTTGTGTCCGTTTCATGTATGTTTGTAAAGATTCCCGCGACACAGGAATGTATATTCCTAATGCGGGAGTTATCTTTAAAAAAAAAAAATTCATGAATGCAAAAAATACACCCCACACAAAGTCTTTTACATATACTTTCAAAGGTTCTCACTGGGCATACACAAACTCTAACAACTTGTACCATGCACTCATCATACACACTACACTACTACATAGAACCTGCATAGCTTAGATAGATTCGATCTCATTTATTGTTAATTTATTTGGTAAATTAGTGATAACTGCAACATTGCTATTCTTTAAGAAGAATCTGGCTTTATTAATTGAAACATAGATGTTAAAAACACAGTTGAAAATCATATTTAAATCACGCAATATTTACATTTTACGTTCTGCATTTTTCTAAAATGAAACCAAAATTGTGTGAGTGAGAATGGGTAAATTGGGCACCGAATTCATTCATTCGACTGCCTCAGTCGTGGTACCGTATGTGACCGCTGTCCTTGAAATCTCGGGTTCGATTCCCGGGTCGTATCAAATGTTTGTAGGATCTTAAATATTTGTTTCGGGGTTTAGGTGTGTTCTATGTATAGTATGCATGTATTTACCAACAAAAATCTATCTATCTATATTATATCTATATTATTTGTCAACTATAATACAAATTCGGCTCAGTTTGGGACAAGATGGCGTTGTGTGTTAAGAGTCCGAAATATTTGTTTAATTTTTATTTCCATTCTGGATACTTTTACTGTGATGACAAAACAGTCCAATCAACGTTGACCAGCATTATGGTAATAAACGATGTGTGTGTGTAGTGATTAAAGATATTGGTGTTTGTTACTAAAATAATTAATTCACAAATAAATTTAGTAAAAAGACTAACCGATTACTAGACTGATCAATAACTTCACTAGCAATACTTTTATCTTCTAGTCTTTTTTGTCGTGTCAATGGGTGAACACTATTTTAAATCTTACCTTTTAATATACGGTTCTGTACTAAAGACCGATGTTTACAGAAAATACAGTAGTTAATATACACGGACGTCGTGAAAATGAGCTTTTAAAAAACACAGTGGATAAAGATATCCAGTCGATGCTGTTGCCTTTGAATTCGTCCCAAATTATGTTTCTTCAATTCAAGTATTTAATAAAAAATAATCGTATACGCTCAAATACCCTTTTAACCACTAGTCTATCAATATGCGGTGTTCTTTTGTTCGTGATGTTGCATTCATATGGAGCGTACACATTATATTCTAGTGGTAATGCAAAATTTGTTTATCTTCGTTATGTAATACTTTTTGAAAGCGGTCTTAACTGTAGCGCATATTTTGGGTATTTCATTGCTAACCTTATTAATGCAAAGAGTAATAAAGAATTTGTTTTAACTATTCAAGAGGTCCATAGATTTATCAAGGAGAAAAGAACATCGACAGCGTTCTTAATTGGAAATTGGATTAGTGTTATACTTATTTATTTTGTATATTTACTCGTAATAATATCTGGTAATACTCTTGTTGAAGGAATGGACTATGATAAACCATTACGTATCTTTTCGACTGCATTTTTGGATACGAACATAATATACGCCATCAGACTAATAATCATTTTAAAAGATAAAGTAATTTTATGGAATGATCGTTTGTTGAAAATGTTTAAAGTATACGCACAGATATCTCATTGTTATCAGTTGTATAAGTTTTGTTTCAGGTATGTGGTGAGTTTTATTTTTTTACCTACCCAAAAAATAATTACTGCTTTTTCATGATATCCAGAGTAAAGTTAGTTGTTGAATGAAAATTCAAAATCTAACTTTTAACCATTCATTAGGGCTAAATTAAAGGCAAATTAAAACTACGATTCCAGATATTATTCCACACCACTGACTGCTTAATTCACTCGTTAGTTAATGTCCAAAAACTTATAAGCATTTATAAGTCGCATGCATCGCACAATGGTATTAACGTAAGTATATATTTACAATAACTGGTACTACCAACTCAGATTAAAGAAAGTCTTTTTTTTAAAAGTATATTGCTACAAGCTTCATTCAAATTCTGCTAAAATTTTTTGTTTTCGACTGTAGTAACTTCACATATCGGCAAGAGGACACTGCGAATTTAATAATTAAACCGGCACAAAAACTTTATTACAGATCAGGCTACTCGCCACATCATTAATTTACTCCAGTTGGTGGCTGAAAATATTTATCTTTCAAACTGTGCTAAGCCATAATTTTGAAAGATTCTATGAGGCGTTAGAAGAAACTCAACAATCTTGTGTGAAAATACTGAAAACAAATTGCTCAGGTATGTTTCTCAGGAAGCTACTTCAAAATTATCGGTAAATTTAGCACTCCTCTCTCATCATCATCATCATCATATCGCAGTTATTATCGCAGCTGGACATAGCCCTCTCCAATTGCACGCCACTTAGTTCGATCCTCGGCTTCTCGCATCCAGCTCCGTCTTGCGAAAATCATCACTCCACCTGGCCTGTGGACGTCCTACACTACGTTTGCTGAGACGCGGTCCCCACTCAAAACGGTCTCATTTCTTATAATTTCGAAATATTAATTATAACCTTTATTTTGTTGCAGCTCTAAAAAAGAAACTATGCAAAAATACACTGCGGTTACAGCAAACACAGTTTGAAGTGATGCGGGTTTATTGTTTATTTAACGTCGACATTGTGTTACCATTGCAAATATTGGTTCTGTTCACTAACTATACTATTGTGTTATTGCAATTCGCTTTTCTGTAATCATCATTATCACTATCTTTAGATATTCTTTATGACTGATAATAGTCATATACAACCTTTAAAAGTCTACTACAGGACATAAGTCTTTCCTAAGACAGAAGGTTTTGGCCTACTATACCACGCTGGTGCTAGCCACTCTTCTACACGAATGGGCCGTCACGGCTGGAGTAGTACCACGGCCTCACAGAAATTAGATGTGAAACACACGCTGTGTTTCTCCGTGTGAGTGAGGATGCCGGAGGCCCATACCAGAATGAATGGTGAAGGTTGGCAGTCGTCTGTGAGTTCTCTTCCTTTGTTTTTCATAAATTCCCGGATGTTGCGTATTGGGAAGTTGCATCCCTATGTTACTAATTGTGATTAGTGTGTAGAACGTCACTTGCATTACGTTCAGGCACTTCCTTTTAATGCCGAATAAATTAACAGATTTATTTGGACTGCTATGTGACTCTATACTGTGTTTTCTTTTATGGAATAGGGGACAAACGAGCTTACGTATTGCCTGATGATAAGCCATTACCACCGCCCATGGACACCCATAACACCAGAGGCGTAACAAGTGCGCCAATGAGGGGAAGGGGTGGATTATGGGCCTCCGGTATCCTCACTCACTCGGTGAAACACAGCGCAGGCGCTTTTTCACACCCTCACCGGTTTTCTGTGAGGCCGTAGTATCACTCCGGTCGAGCCGGTCCATGCATGGTTTACCCAGTTAAACATTTGTGTTTCAAATCTATACATATTTTATTGAAGCAACCAAACACAACATGGTGTCAGAAGTCTTTTTCTTCTTTCGATGATACAGCAACCAGCCCAATCAGCTATTTGGTGGTATGTAGGTACATGAGTTCTCATCTCTCATTGGCGGTATTAGACAAGGACAAGGATGATGAAATCGGTCAACCAATCAGCGAATTTCTCAGCTTTGACATCATGAAGAATTGTTATAATTATTTCAAACTGAAACGTCACACAACCCATTAAGGCTGTCAAGCTTGTCCTAAACCAGTCTGCTAGCAGTGCTCCACGTAGACCTATAATAATTGTTGTTATAATTATATTCTGACTTATGGCAATTGTGATCCTTTAATAATTAAAATTGTCCTTATTAATTATTTGTTTATTTATACATTATATACAAATGGACAAAGGTGAAATGGATGCCGTAGGCATTTTCTAAAAGTCGACCTTTGGGCGATGCAGAACCAAACATGGTAGATGCACAGAAATTAGATATGTAACAAAGGATATTGTATATATAATTCAGTATGATATCCTTTATTAATTATTTTATAATTAATAAAACTGAGAAATTAAGTTCACATTGTTGGAGAATATTTTGTGTTATTTTTGAACCAAATCTCTGTAATTTAATTACATGTTTATTTATTGATTAATAAATATTTTTTGTGATTTTAATGTCCTTTTTTATTAGTCCTTTTACCGTGGGAGAGCTACGCTTCGGCATGAATGGGCCGGCTCGACCGGAGTGATACCACGGCTTCACAGAAAACCGGTGTGAAACAGCGCTTACGCTGTGTTTCATCGAGTGAGTGAGGATACCGGAGGCCCATACCCCAATCCAACGCCCCCTATCCCCCTCACCATCCCCTTTCCCCCCAGGCCGCCATAGTGTGGGTCACCATGCTGCATTGTTCTTTTTCGCATTGAGGATGGTGACCACCACTCATGCTTTCCATCAGGCAGGGCAGAGTCATTTTGGCAGCNGAGTCATTTTGGCAGCTTAAATATATAAAAAAATATATATATATATAAAAAAGTCCTACTTCATTTGAAAGAGTCTATATGAATAAATTGTACTTATCATCAAAACCACCCTTTTATTGATGCAACAGAAGGTCTTTAAAGTAATATACGTATCCCATGCGTACGTCAGTTGTATTGCGTTAAAATGGCACTTCAGTGTTTGATAGTTAATCCTCATAATTTTGAAAACGTTATAGGTCTCACGCTTTTAATGCACATAATATTGTTATAAGGTAAAATATTCTAGTGCAATGCTTGAGACGACGCCAGATCTCAGAAAGTTTTCGTGGATTTCTTGAATTACCGAATAATGAACCTCACGTCGATATGCTTTGACTTGATTGAAGTAAGTTTAGCTTGTTTACATTTTGTAGAAACGTCACATTTAAGATGTTCCTTCTGGTGTTACGTCGTCATGGAATCGACCAGAACTTTCTAGTTGCTTTGGCGTTGAATATATAAGGCGTTTCGTTGAGAGTAGTGCAATTCAGTCTTAAGCATTATAGTGAGAAATACTGAAGTGATATCAGTGATTAACCTAGCGAGATCGTCGAAAATTACGAACTGTTATGCGGAGTTATAACTGACGCCAGATCTCAGAAAGTTTTCGTTGATTTCTTGAAATACCGAATGATGAACCTCTGTATACTGTGATTTCAAGAGTGTCTTCAATAAAGTCTCTTTTACACGTCTGAAGGTTTATTTCTCAAATCGATGGAGCACTAAGAACTAGCAATAGTTTTGCCGATTTTATCACCGTCCCCACCTCGCCTGACTTACAAAACTGTTCGACTGTGTAACGCGTTCGTAACATACTTTTCATTCAGAGGTTCTCATTCCGGAATAATATTAACGATGTAAGTAGTAGTAAGAAGTAAATAAATTACCTATTTACATACCAGAACTAAACAATTTCCTCCGCATCGCCTACTGGTTTATAAAATCAATTTAAATTTATATTTTAATTTAGTTAATCTATTGGAATTGTAAGAATATATTAATTTGTCTAACAATATTGTTTCATTTCTTCTGTTTTAATGTGATGTCATGTGTCGAAACAGACATATACATAATTAAAGTTTACTTTGAGTATTATAATAACGTTAAGTGCTGATAATCCCGGTATTAGTGATTTGTATCTTTCAATATACTGCTGTATGGTAAAGACAAACAACCATTCCCAAAATGAGAATTGTAAATCCACATAAAACGAATGCATTTTCAAAACACCGAGTGGATAAAGACATTCAGTCTATAGTATTGCCGTTAAATTTATCGCAAGTAGTGTTTCTTCAATTCAAGTATTTAATCAAAGATAATTTTATACAATCACACACTCCTTTAATGAACGGTTTATCAATATGTAGTATTCTATCGTTAGTAATGTTACAATTTTATGAAGATTTTACGCTATTGAATGTCAACATTGTTAAGTGTTACCTTGATTTTGCATTACTTTTCGAATATTGCTTACACTGCAGTAAATTTATAACGACTTTTATCGTTAACTTTGTGCAAAGAGATAAAAATATTGAATTGGTGTTAACTATTCAAGAGATCCACAGATTTATAAACGAGAAAAGAAAATCAAAAATGTTGATAATTGGGAATTGGATAAGTATCATAATTGTTTACTTTCTCTACACATCCGTGGTGATAACTACGAACATTTTTATCAGAAGAATAAATCTGAATCTCCTATCTCGTATATTAATTAATGCGTTTTTTGATTTGGATATGCTTTACACAATTAGGATAATAAAATTACTAAAAGACAAAGTTCATTTATGGAATGATCGTTTGTTGAATTCGCCGATCAATTATGAAAAGAAATATTCCAAGAAAATGCTTAAAGTCTACACTCAAATATTAGATTGTTATCATTTATTTAATTTGTGTTTCCGCCATGTGGTAAGTTTCTTTTATAGTTTACTCGAATAAATGACTTCCTTTACCGGTCTTGCAGTATGACCTTGAAATAAATAACTTTAGGTTGGGTTATTATTCTACTCTTTGTATAAAATTATGTTTATATTAAGAAAATAAATTTATCATGAGGCGCTCATACCCCAGTTGCACTCGGTGATGAGAAACAATCACCGAGGGTGACCAACGTCAGCGCGATCAGTACCTGGATGGGTGACCGCTGGTGGCATGATACCATGAGCGTCTCCATGTGTCGGAGTCACTTTAAGCAGTTGGTCCCGGTTGTTATAATAGAAGTCATGAAGCTTAGTTGGAGGCCTTCGGGCGGCTTAAAAACATCCGACGGCACGATAAGTAGCCACAACGTTGTCTTGCCCGTCCTCAACTCGCACTTGGCCAGGGTTAAGACCATACGTCCCCACGTATGGTCTTAACCCTCTCCTGAGAGGAGACACGAGTCCAGCAGTGTGACATTATGGGTTGTTGATGATAAGAAATTTATCAAGTCATCAGGTGAAATACAACAGTGGAAACTGAACACAATACTGTGGTACGTTTATCGTGAGAAATACAGGGTGCATCAATTGGTAACGTCAATTGATCCAACCCTGTCAATAAATTATATTTCTTATGTATTTTAGATTATTAGGCCACGTATATCACTTTATTATTTTTCAAACCTGTGTTATAAACCTGGCTTACTGTTTTGTCAACATGCCACGTCGTACGACTTACTTTAAGGCAATTTCGCCTCTTAATTAATTTTACCTACCTTATCTGTTTTTCTTAAATCAATCGTATGCCTCGACATATGATACAAAACATTATCTTTCTATTTTTTTATGTTTTCAGATATTATTTCACACTAGTGATTGTTTGTTTCATGCCTTAATTTATGTCCAAAATTGTATAAGTACTTTTAAAGCAAAAACAATGGGTCGAAACCACGCGAAAGATAATGAGTTTAAGGTGAGTACCCTATACATGGATTTCCACATACACATCAAAACAAACCAAACATAAGAAAATGGCATCTAATAAAGATATATGCTATGAAAAAACTGCTAACTCTAAATCGCATAATCCATCATTCTTGCGCTGATTAGCTTAATATACAAAACTTCCCGCCTGAAAACAAGGTGATCAGGTCAGGCGGGAAGCCGTCAACCGTAGCAACATCCACTTGGTATGATCACCTTGCCTGGTAGGAAAATCTTCTCTTTAAGTTGGAGGTACATGACTCATGACAATCCTTCATACTTATATGTTTGTATTACTGGTTACATTAGCAAGAAATCGTCTTAGAGTTCTTTAAAATGAGTTCTTATTTAGCAGATATTGCCCGCTCAATGGCAAAAGCAAACCTTTTTGTGGCAACGGTGTGATAAGGTCACCACAGATAGTCAAATTGACTCTGAGGTGAAGTATAGTACAACCAAAAAGAATACTTTCTTAAAGTGTGCTTTTATCGGTAAAAGAACATAATCGTCATAATTAGGTCACCTAATTTTCTTTTTCAGATTAAATTTGCTGTCTCATTACTTCTCTACTTCATATGGTGGCTAAAAGCCTTTTTGTTTCAAGTAGCGTTCAGTTTTTATTGTGAAAAATTCTATAAGGCACTAGAAGAAACCCAAGAGTCTTGTATCTTGATGATAAAGTCAAAGTGTTCAGGTAAATTTCAAAGATGTAGTAAAAAAAATTGTTGCCTTTAGCATTGCTTCTCATTCTAATGTAACTGAACCAGTAAGCAATTGCTAATTAGTCGTTTGTCTGATCTATATCGGATTAAGCTGTTTAGATAAGACTAAATATATTTACCAAGAAACTATGTTTAAAAGTTGTATAAAAACACTTCTTTTTTTTTCTAGTTTTGGAAAAGAAACTATGCAAAAATATACAGCGCATACATCAGTCACAGTTCGGAGTTATGCGAATTTTTTGCTTATTCTCTGTTAATGCTTCGTTACTCATTCAAATATTGCTTCTGTTTACTAACTACACTATTGTATTATTGCAATTCGCTTTTTTGTAACTATCACTTAGTTTAAGACCGATAAATATACCGTGTTTCTAAAGTACTACAATGAGTTTTATTTAATACTCCTCATTTATACCTAATCATTCAATAATACAGAATTATGTTATTTGAGACTCGTTGTTAATGATTAGAAGAAATTGATCTTTGCTGAAAATATTTTTAACGTGAATCATAATAGCTAATCATTTTATAGTTGATGCAAAATTGTAATAGCTTTGTATCTTCAAAAACAAATGTTTTTTTTCTTTTAATTCAGACCCGCGGTAGGTTATCCACTATGTTATTTACTATATAAACATATAAATTTTTCGCTAACATACAACGCCATCTAATAAACGGTATCTAATAAAAATACATAAATAGTTTTTTTGGTAAATACATACTATTAAAAATAGGATACACCCAACAACCGATACAAATAATTGCAGATAACACTAATATTTCGTCAGACCCGGAAATCTAACCCAAGATCGTCACTGTATCAAGCGTACCAGTCACTTCACCACCGAGGCAGTCATTTATTATCTCCACAGACAGAATTCTATGGCAACATGTCTTCGAACGAAATTATTATATTGAATCGAACCGACTAAAACCACAAGGTGTGCCACTCTGCGCCCGAGACGGGAGGGATCCGGGAACCGCTTTATTATGTCATCCTGACCTGACACTACTGTCCTTTTTTTATTTGTGGAAGCCCCCTCGGGTCTCCTCACACTACCGAGGGTAGGGCTTGCGGCGAGGCGGTGTCTTGGAATTGAATGGACTAAAACAACACGGTGTGCCACTCTGCGCCTGAGACGGGAGCGAACCGGGAACTGCTACTGTTAACACATCCGGTCCCTGCCTACACAGAAGCGGGCACCGTCAGCTAGTACACTCACAATTTAGGTGATGTACGGCGGACGCGTACGTCAGCCCCTCCCGGCTAGCCTCTAAAGGGGATAGAGGAGAAAACCCGTTCCGAGCATTCACGGCTTTTAGGCTCGGCTTTGCTCTTATCGTAAAGGGACACAACAGTATATGTGGTGATGAGGCTACTTAAGTTTTTTTCAGATTCAGTGAACTGTCTACTTAATGTTTTGCTTCTTGTGGTAGATAAATACCATCTTATTTCAAGTTATTAATGTGAGAAACTTTACAAGGCGTTGGCAGAATCTCAAGAGTATTGTATATCAATACTCAAGATAAATCGCTCAGGTACGTTTCAGAAGTAATAAAAAATATTTGAAGACATTGAGGCGCTCATAGACCAGTTGCAATCAGTGATTAGAAACAATCACCGAAGGTAAGCAACGATCGTGCAGTCAGTACCGGGATGGGTGACCGCTGGTGGCATGTAACCATGAACGTCTCCGTGATTCGGAGGTCACGTTAAGCAGTTTGTCTCGGTTGTTTTCATACGATACGATAGTCGTGAAGCTTAGTTGGAGGCCTTCGGGCGGCTTAAAAACATCCAACGGCAAGATACGTAGCCATATTGTTTTCTTGCCAGTCCCCAACCCACACTTGGCCAGTGTGGGGACGTATGGCCTTAACCCCCTCTTGAGAGGAGACCCGAGCCCAGTATGGGTCGTTGATGATTGATGAAAAACATATTGGTTAATTTCCGTTAGGTTTGTAATTGTTAATCATCAGTTACAAAGTACTTTTTTTATATAAGTGGATTAAATTATCTAATTTAGATCATGAAATGAACTTGACGTATGTTTAATTTCTTTTTCTTTTCCTAGTTCTTAAAAAGAAGCTATGCAAAAATGTTCTGCGCCTACATCGGTCACAGTTCGGAGTAATGCGAATTTATTGCTTATTCTCCGTCGACGCCATGTTATCTTTACGAATACTGGTGTTGTTCACTAACTATACTATTGTGTTGTTACAATTTGCTTTTCTGTAACCATTATTATCATTGCATGTTCTACGTATAATGTATGTATTTAAAAACATAGCTATTTAAATATTTCATCAATCAGCATCGATATCAGAATTCAAGCCAGAGTAAGTTGTGTGCCATATCTATATAATAATGTCTTTGTGTGCTATGACACACAAACGTTCATGAGTTTTCCATTTACAAAAACTTCGTAAGAATGAACTACACCTTTTAAAGAAACTCTACATTTGAAATATTCTGTTATCAATATTGACTTCCAATATGATATCAGCAATAAAGATACAACATTGATTTTTGTGGATTTATTGTCATTTGCTGAAAGAAATACATAATAATTTAAAGGGAAAAATATCGTAATCAATTTTTTATTCATCAACTTTACACTGCAGGCATAAGTTATTTACAAACCGATGTAATCCAACTAAATATTTAATAGAATTTTCATCAATCGATATTTGAGTCGATTAACAATTGGTTACTACTCCAATGGTTTCGTTTTCCCCCTGAATTCACAGCTAAGTAATAAGTTAAAACCGATCTATCATTTTAACAACGCTACAGTACCTTGTTCGATTGAATCAATTTAATTTTTTTTAATTAATTTTATTTAAAAAATACAACTCCGGCTTTAGGAATATACATTCCTGTGTCGCGGGAACTTTTACAAACATACATTAAACGGACACAAAGTACACCCAGACTTAGAACAACAATTTTTGGATCACACACAGTGTCGTCCCATGTAGGATTTGAACCCACAACACTGGACGTAGTAGGAAGCGGTGTGGCGACCACTTAAACCACTAGGCCAACCCTGCAGTCAATTGTTTAATGGTTTTCAATGTATCGACCACCGATTATATATAAACGAACAAACACGGAGTTATAGTCCTCTGAATTTATTGCAGACTGTTTACTACTTTGATTAAAGTTTTTTTTTGTTTTTCGTTTTAATGGAAAAGGAAGCAAACAAGCAGATGTATCGCCTGATGGTAAGCGATCATCACCGCCCATGGGCACCCGCAACACCAGAGGCGTCACAAGTGCGTTGCCGGCCCTTGGGGGATGGGGGGAGGGGGCAGGGTATGGGCCTTTTTTTTACGTATGAAAACCTCCTCGGGCCATGACCCCAACGGAGTTTGCAGCGGGTGGTGTGTCGGAACCGAACCGACTAAAACACCACACGGTGTGCCACAGTGCGCCTGAGACGGGAGAGGTCCAGGAACCGCTTTCTTATGCCATCCGGGGCAGGCAGGGTATGGGCCTCTGTTATCCTCACTCACTCGGTGAAACACAGCGCAAGCGCTGTTTCTCACCGGTTTTCTGTGAGGCCGTGTTATCATTTCGGTCGAAACGGCCCATGCATGCCGAAGCGTGGCCTCCCACTTTAATTAATCAAAGATAATTTCATATAGTCAAATACTCTCCTAAAAACTAATCTATCAGTATGTAGTTTACTGTTGTTCATAGTCATCCATTTGTGTGTAAACAAAGTCATATCTATTCTAATCACTTTGGCTTACTCGTTGAATCATGTTTTGAATGCAGTGTTTTTTGCGTATTTTACTGTGAATCATTTTCAAACAGAGAAGATTATAGAATTAACATAATTCAAAAGATTCATTGATTCATTAATAAGAAATAAATATTGAAAATTATAATACTTTGGACTGGACTCTTGTTAATACATCTGACCGAAATCGAAATGACTAAATTTTTCAAGTAATAATTTTTGTTTTATCAATATTCGAGTGGAATAGATCCTAGTACACTGCTAAGTAATAAGTCAAAGTATATATTAACAACACTTTCATAGAAATTTATTGGTAACTAATCAATCAACTTATAAATTTTTAAATAAACTCATATTGTTTCATTCGTTGAGTAGATGTGTGGTAAAATCCATATACCAAAAATAAAAGCTGTATACATAGAATCAAGTATAATTTCCAATTTTGCATTTCCAAGTATATTATTATTATTCCTTCATAGGAATTAAATGACTATTTTTCTACCTTTAGTAATTCTACACAGTAAAATTACAAAGTTCAAAAGTTAATATTCAATAGTTTGTAATTTAATCAGATAAATATGGTTGCTATCGCACAATCTTCCCTGGAAGCAATTTTAAGGAAAGAATCTACTGAATAATTCTGGCATCAAATAGTCACAATGGAAATAAAATGAAGTATCAACCATGAAGTTATAGCAATCCGTAAATCATGTAAATTAAGGAAACTCTTCAGACTGTAATAAATCTATAATTTTTCATTCACATGTGTGTTATTCGGACAAGCAGACGCTAAATGATTTAGTTGATATGTTTTGGCAAATTTTCACAAAAATTTCACTTGTAACATTCAAATTTACTTAGTTTGAAATACTATTTATGTGATTTACCCTAAATAGATCTTTTACTTTTTAGAAAAAGGGGTTCATTAAGTTTCCCAGCACCCCAGCAGTTAAAATAAGTTTAAATTTTAAGTACATTCATATATGTGAATATGAATGTACCTTTTACATTAAACATGTAAATATTTAGAAACAGCAAAGTACAGATACAGTCAGATAATAAAAATACCAGATTATTTAAATTTCTAATATTGGTTTGTTTACAAACAAATTTTAGGTTCGATTAGGTAAACATACTGTAATAACATTTAGATATTTGCAAGCACTACAGGCAGTGATTACATAAAAAACAACCTTGCAAGCAACGGCTTAACAAATTCAAATACACACAAAACTAACAATATGATTCAAAATTATGACAAGTTTTAAAACATGACAAGAATTGAAATATTAAATTGGTTTTTATTTCAAAGTAAATTGTAATAACACGATAGTATAATCATTTACGAGCTTCAAGAGACTTAGAGGTAACTTAGCATCAACTTCGAAGAAACCGCAAGCGTTCATCTTGACAAAAGAGTTCCGATTTAACTTCATTACTTTTTTGAATAAAATTTTCTAGTGTTCTGTAAGATGATAATGATAATTTCAACAAAAATATTGTCATGTTCAAAATGATCAGAAAAAAATTGATATTTGAAAACATATACATATTTTCAGTAGAATAAATATTTTTACTTGAAAAATTGTCTAAATTTTTTAAACACACGTCCCTTACTTTTTCAATAGTTGAACTGAACATCTCGTAGCCAAAACTTAAGAGTGCTACTAAAGTGACATCTTCAAACGGGATCAAAATATTGACAGTAGTAGCTGCTACAAAAACACGCTGGAATAAAACTGATCATATGAGAATTTTTAATTGGATAAATTTAACTTGAGCAATCTTGGTTCAAACCTCATGGTTTGAATTAAATAAACTTACGCTGACTAGTAACAATTAAAGTATCAAATCAAAATTCGTGTTCAGTTGATAAAAATATACATTACTCACGTAATTATAACGTTGGTAAATTCATTTCAAATTATATTTGTATGTGAAGTAGGGTTTTAACTAGTACATCAAATGAGTGTAGGAATACCTGTGGCATAAAAAAAAAATCAATAATTACTAGTAAATCCTTAAAACAATAGTTGCTGCTAATATTATACTTACCAACACTTGGACTACTTTTTAAACAACTTGTAAGCTGCCAAAATCCTTTCATAAGTGACGAACATTTCCTCACAGATTTCTTTTGCAACTTTTTTATTACTTATTCTTATTTTATAGCATTATTCCATTCCATTGGGTATTTTTTAAGCAGAGAAATTATAAAATGTGCATAAACCCAATGGCATCAATATCAAGAGGATAAATAACATAATCAACATGTTTGGCGCTAACATAAAACGCAATGGACATCATACCATTGAAAGTAATGGTAACAAGAATGTAGATCCAATTTCTGGTTATAAAATTTTGAATCTCGTTTTTATTTAAGGTGATCTTGTAATGAATTTTCTGTATCTTCATTAATAATCTTATATGATTTTGACTATGTATCATCTTCTGACCACAAACAATCAAAAAGTTTAAGCATTAAAATGAATTGAGTGGAAATAAAAATACAAAAAGTGTCTTTTTTTCTCTGTTAATTTTATCATCATAATTGCAAGAACATACATAAGAAATGACATAATAAATAAATAACGCTGCAATTAACGAAAATACAGCTACACATGATTTGATTTTGACAGGCTTTATAACATTTCCGTTTATATTATAGTTTGATGACAATAATACAGCTCGCATTAGGTACAGAGGGTAAACCATTCTCTTTAAATTTATTTCAAGAACATTCTACCCAGGAAACTCCAACATTTTTTTTTTAATTTTACTCGTTTATTTTTTAATAGCGTTGCTACAATATACATTTTGATAGTTTCGAAGCCACCGAGACCCTTGAGCCTCTACAGTTGCGTAGAGATATCGCCTCCTTGGCAGTCCTCTATCGCCTTTACCATAGTGAGTGTTCTGAAGACCTCTTCCAATTGATCCCCCCCCTCACCCTTCCTCTACAGAATAACATGTGCCAGCCTTAGAAGTCACCGCTTTAAAGTGGAAGACATACATTCTCGTACTCATTGCTTTGGTAATTTCTTCCTGTGCCGAGCGGTCAAAACCTAGAACTCACTACCAGCGCACGTGTTTCCTTCCCACTATGATCCCGGGTCCTTTAAGCGGGGCGTGAAAAAGCATCTCACCAGGCCGCCATAGTGTGGGTCACCATGCTGCATTGTTCTTTCTCGCATTGAGGATGGTGACCACCACTCTTGGATTCTGCTCATGCTTTCCATCAGGCAGGGCTGAGTCATTTTGGCAGCTCAAATATAAAAAAAAAAAAATTAAGTCAGTGTCAGTCAAATATTGTGAAATCATGTTGAAGCCCAAGCAGGTTCTATAAATGGTATTTATTTCAAGTAGAAACTTGGTCAAGCAATATCAATTACAATATATTTATATGTTTCGTTCCCCAGTATCTAATTACACTGGTGTCATGTAAATGTATAACAACGATATCTTGACTTAATATCTGACGAATAGGTTGTGAAATAAAACATGAAAAATGAGGATCAATTTTTGTATAGGATCTGTGTATCTTCTAATAATTATAATACTATTTTTGGGGATCGTCCAGAATATAGCTTATGGAAATTAAAACAAGCAGAGATGACAAAAATACTTGGAAGCTGGAAACAAGCTTCATTAACTTCTCTGATAATTTTGTAAAATTTCGCGCAAGTAATTAGTATCAGACTTCGATCAGATAACTATACCATACCATCGTGAGATCCATTGAGTCACTCTGAACTTTATTACTACCTGCTTAAGTGATTAGTTTCAGACAGTGGTAATCAATGGCACTACCACCCGATTAATTTGTTCCATATTATGACCCTTTCTATTTTTAACAATGAGCTTCCTCACTATGCCGTGTCTTGAAATTAATATTTTCGACCTTGAATGTACCGTCAAATATTTAATTAATGATTCTATATTTTCAAGCCCAGTGATGTGTACATTTTTTTGTGTAGACTCTTTTACCTCTTTTGGGATTCATTAGGAACGTAAAGAATTAAATTAGGTACAAATACGAACGTATAGCCTTACCCCTCTCCTGAGAGGAGACCCGAGCCCAGCAGTGGGGCTTTATGGGTTGTTGATGATGATGATGAGACCTTTCTGAAACTAGTTTAGTCTGGATAGAAGTTGGTTTTTTTTACTCATAATAGTTTAAAATTATTGTTTCATGATATCAGGTGTAAAATAACTACAAGTGATAACGGTCATTGGGATAAAATTTGATTTAACTTGTCTCGGTCTTGGCAGTTCGAAAACGTAGGCATCAATCCATCAAGTTGTTTTCCCGAAGAGAAATTATGTGAGGATCACGTTATCAAAAATACTATGCGTTTAAATGATGGAAGTTTTTGTATTCGTATACTTTTGAAACAAATATTAACAAAACCCCTGTAATTCAGGCGATTCTCTAATAAGTAACAATTATTTAAAAAAAACCCGACTGCGTCAATATCTTCTATCTTTAAGTTCAGGTTTTTTAAATTTTTTTTGCTTCTTTCCAATTGTTTTACTCTCGCAAGTATCCCTAATCTTCCCCAAGATACAAAAAATAAAAGCGTATTATATTTATTTTATAATTTTTTATATTATGTACGTTGTCAGTCCATCGCGCCACAGGGCGCCCTACACTAGATTTTCTTATCGTGGTCTCCGCTTTATCACATCCACCTCGCTCAGACATCCATCAGTTTGCTGGGTAAACAACCAGCTCAATTTCACATTAGCGTAATGATTCTCAAACTTTAGAGACTATGACTGACAGCGGAAGGCAATTGACGGTCTAATGCTGAGAGCATTGGCATTGGCATTGGCTTTTAGAGAGGGTTTTCGTTCCGCAGTGAAACGCGATAGGCTGATGATATTTTACTTACTCAAGAGATAATTCAAACAAATTAAAATTCAATCAAAATGACTAAAATTTTAATACCAAGTACTGACTATGATTTTGACAATTTGCTACTTAATGCTCCTTACGGACAAAAAAGATGATAGTCTCGAATAACAGCTAATTCACCGTTAACGTAATTGGAGCCACGAGCAAACACTACTTAACATATAAATCTAAAAAATCTTAAATATAAATTGTTTGATTGACATAAATGAAAAATTAAAAAAAAAACAGAACATTTAAAACTCTCAATTTCATCAAGTGACATTAATTTTGTGACCTTGTCCTATAACGACTATTTGTAACCTTAAAAGGTTGACTATTTATAACTACAACGATGACGCTACGACGCTTGATCGATCGGCGTTTCAAAGCAGAACTCCACGAGGTATCCGTTGGTTATTTACATATTGCAAACTATATGTTTTTACCCTAAATACCGCATCAAGAATAATATAATTTATCACATCAGTCGTCTTTCAAATAGATTAGCTAGTAGAAATGGCAGTGGGCTAGCCATATTAGCCGCAGAACTGATAACCGTTGGGGTAAACGGGTTCTTGAGTGGAGACCACGTCTCGGTAAATGCAGTGTGGGACGTCCACAGGCCAGGTGGAATGATGACCGGCGCTAGACAGCTGGCAGGAGATGGATGCGAGTAGTCGAGGTTCGAACTAAGTGGTGTGAAATTGGAGAGCAGAGGACTGAGATAAGCTAATGATCACCCAAAATACATCCCTGCTGAACAAAGGCAACCTCCAAGTTTCTACACAACAATAGGTCTATATTGTCTGCATCCATCGGTTGCCTGCAATCTTCGTCAGATCGTCGAATCACATTGTGGGAGGCCTATGAACTATGCGTTTTTGGTACGCATCACAACTCAAGAACATTATAGCTTCCTGTGGACATTTGAGTTAGTTACTCTGGAGTGTAATTTTATGATTCATTAAAGAGTTGAGAAGTACTATGTTAAGACTTTTAACTTAGATTTTTTTATTAAGACAGTTGTAACTGATAATTAACACAAAAATCTGAACTGGTAGAAAGTCTCATCTCTTCTAATGAAGAAAATCCAACGATGCTTGAGAAAAAGAAGGCTACTTGGATTACATAAAAATATGGACACATACAGCTTACACGTGTAGTGTGTAAACTGTACAATACACACTGGTTTTATTGAATATCCAATGCTCAACCAAGATACATCAACAGATTTTTAAGTCTGCACATAATAACCAACACAACAGTGTTCCTATAAGGTAGTAGAGCCGCAGACAAAATACATTATAAATTTAAATAAATTATCAAATTGTATAAGTTAAAGATAAAGAAATAAACAAGAAACCACTCTATATAATTGTTTTATACTCATATAATATTTAGATTTTTGGACTTTTCCTGTAATACGATCAGTTGTTTTAAAGTTCTTGTAAGCAAAAGAATACATTAATATAAATAATAATTGATCACCTAAAGCGTTATTTAAAATATAACCACAAAGCTTGTAGTCTTTGGTGCAACCAATAAGACGCGTCATTTAAAAATAATGTACCGCAACTCTGTCGACAGAGATATTCAATCTATGCTTCGGCCCTTGAACATAATGCAGACTTCGTGTTTTTATCCTAAATATAGCATCAAGAATAATGTGATTCAGCCAAACAGTCGATTGACAAATATAAAGTCTATATGTGGAACTATATTCTTCATTTCTGTGTTTTTGCAACGTTTAATATTTTTTCATTTCAATCATTTTATCAGGGAATATATGAAATTTATTTATGTTCTGTCTCACTTTGACTTCTGGTATTTCTTAGTTGCTTTTATTCTCAATTGTTACTTAAACATAACTCAAGTTCATGAAAATATTAAATTTGTTTTGAAAATTCAGAAAATTCATAGATATTTTAATGATAAAAAATATCTTAAGTTCTTCACATTGGTAAACTGGTTTTGTGTTTTATGGATATATGGTACCTACATTTTATTCGTTTATTATAGTTATCGAGCAACACAAAACTTAGTGTTCTTGTCTTTATTTTGTTTTGATGCTAACATGATTTACGCTATACGATGCATAACATATTTGAAAGATATGCTTGATTCATGGAATGAAGAAATAACTCGGCCTCGATCGATGAGGGACATAGATATGAAACACTACTACAAAGCAATGTTGCAGACGTACACTGATATACTGAGTAGTTATGATACTGTTAAATTGACCTTCAAGTACTTTGTAAGTAATTTTGTAACAAAAGTTTGAAACTTCCTTAGGAACCTCATTGTGTCCGGCCTACCTTAGTGCATCGCGATTACTATTGGTGTGTTTAGTTAATCAGAGATGTAGACAAACCATATTCTGGATCATAGCTCCAGGTTGTCACCATTAACCACGAGAAACGTGTCCAGAATATTTCATTTTACGACTGTCTGTAGAGAAAATTATCTATATATCTCTATCATTTCATTTATTTATTTAAATATTTATGCACAAAATTGGCAAAGACGGACTTAATGCCGTAGAATTCATTTTGATTACTTTAAATTAAAATTAGATGGTGGAGGCTGCGCTCATAGGTTAGCCGATTATGCCAAAAATGTTGAAACGTATATTCAATATTTTTGAAATATTTGTTTTGCCATATACCTACCATTGTTTATTATAATAATAATGCATTAAAAATATTTTTTTTCAGATTTTCTTTTATACTCTGGAAATGTTTTCACATGCGCTAGTCTATGTTTAAGGGATAATTGAATCTTTTAAACTTTCAAGCATATTTAATAAAGTCAATATTTAAAAATTACTTTTGTTTTTTTTAGGTTATTTTTTTACTTTAAAGATATTTTACTTTTTTACAGGATATTGCCATGGAACCTGTACTGACAGTAATGACGTGGCTCATAAAAAGCCTTTTAATTTATATAATATTGTGTATGTACTGTGAAAAGTTCTATATGGCTTTAGCAAACTGCCAGGACTCGTGTGCACTCATTTCAAAAGCAAGAAGCTCAGGTACCATTTATTATTGTTCAATTAACTTTGAAGTAATAGAAATTCAATTAAGAGATATATTACAGCCTCCAAAATTTCACAATTTCATTTTATTAACCGCTTACAAAAGTTAGCCTATGAGATAAATTAAGAGCCAAACATATTTAACGTCTTTTAGTAATATGAAATTTCTGACCAAAAAATTAGTAGCTTACTGCTCACTATCTCATTCTACCAGGCGGTGGTTGAAAAAAAATCTTCAGTTTGATAATCCCTATAAATAAAAATGAATCGCTAAATAAACTGGTATGCGATTAACGTGGGAACCATCGATGAATCTGTTATTTGCTTTTTTAATATTTTGTTAAGGCACAAATAAGGTTCTTATGGAAAGAAAAAACGAAATAGATAAAAGAACAACTTCAGAAAATATTTTTAACTTACAGATTCACAATTACAGCTGTCCAAGAACATAAAACGCTTGTATCGAACATCGTTCAAGAGATTGTCAGCTTATGACTTGTTCTACATTGATGCTGTACTGCCTTTATCTCTATTGGGTGTCATCACCAGCTATACTGTAGTTCTGATACAGTTTGCACTATCCGAGTAATATTAGACTAGTTATTGATTAAAATTTGCATTGAATGTGTGTTACAGATAGTTATTTTCATTATTATTCAACTTTATTTGTACTTAGTTGTAATTTTTGAATGGTAAACATATCAATATCATGACATTTTCCCTGTAAAAGTTGTATGTAAGAGTTTGCATTGCGTGATAAGACAATATATATATGTACATATAGATGCCTATATAAATCTGTACAAAATATGGACTGTAGCGATTCGAAAGTAACTCTGCCTGAAATCAATGCACCGATTTCAATTAAATTCACCAAAAGATACATTGATTGCTGAAGACAGACATACTATACTTTAACGCAATATTGATATGCACGGGCAGAGTCGCTGATGTATAGTAAAAATGTATTAATACATTTAATGTTATTGGAAATAAAAATCTTTGTGAAATAGTGGACTATCTATGAACCTCGTGTAATGAATGGATAATTTTGTTCTATCTATATTGCATCAATCGGTAAGTGTTTCATTGAATTGTGTAAAATATTCCATTAAATTTGCTTATTGATATTGTTAAATAAAGCAATCTGATCTGATCTGAAGTATTTTGTACCATATTCATGCAAATGCAAATAAATATATCACACGTATGAATATGGAAATAAAAAGAAGCTGAAGATTTAAAAACCTGTAAGTCTGGTCAGCGTGGTATAGGAAGCCAAAACCTCCTTTCTAAGGAGCCTATGGTCAGCAGTGGACTGTTAAAGGGTGTCGATGATGATGAAGAAAAAGAAGCAAAGATGATGAAGAAGGAGAAACAAAATAATCTAATAAATAAAATTTATAACAATATCAATGTAATAATACCCATTATTAAATTGGTGAAGTTGGCCATTTTAGATAGTAATACGGTTGCTTCTAAGTTCAATAGTCCACATACAGTCAGACAATATTTATATGTGATGAACTATTATACTTAATGAAATTTTTGTATAGACGTGCCTGACTTTCTGAAATACAGATATTATTATTTTAAGGATCAAATAGTAATTGTTAATGTTTGCGTTTTATCCAAAAATAAAGAAATGGCCCAAAATTTTTTTTCTACCACGTTTTCAAAAAGACGATTTTTATGAATTTCAGGATCGCACCTAACATACTAGTCCCATTTGATATGATCCCTTCACAGGATATTTTTGCATTATCTTTTTGCATAATATTCTTGAGTACTTAGTGTTAATACGTATAAAACAAATTACATTGTACTGGCTGATTTGACCTTTACCGTCTGCACAAGACATATTCATATTTGTGGAGGAGGGCTCCACAAATATTCAATAGTTTTTACAGACCAGACAAAATAGTCCTATGATAATAAACACTTTATTAATCATATTATAGTTATTGTTATATAACCGCCATTTTCTGAGACTATAAACGACAGCCACGTATTACTATGAAATTA
Source organism: Hyphantria cunea (assembly GCA_003709505.1). Classification (NCBI taxonomy): domain Eukaryota; kingdom Metazoa; phylum Arthropoda; class Insecta; order Lepidoptera; family Erebidae; genus Hyphantria; species Hyphantria cunea. Next base: position 1,147,976 of record PKRV01001710.1, on the reverse strand, counting down.
TTAATGTAAATTTATTAGTACATTGAATATTAAAGTAAAATATCAAAAGTGTGAAACGAATCAAAATGGTAGTGGTAACATATGAGCTGAATTGGTCACTACTTAAATTTCTTAGTCAAAATAGTGGTCAAAATTACAGTAGGTATGGTGGAGAAAATGTTGGATTCGATTTCAACTCGATCTGGTAATCTAACGCATCACAAATCTAAACGAAGTCATAGCATGACGAAAAAATTCAATCAGATGTCACTGTAGATTGTTTTTTTTCCAATTGGAGTAAGACTATGTGGAATCGATATTCTCAAATTATATTAATTACGTTAGTTTTATGTATATGAATTTAGAAATAAAACGAATAGATACTAATGTAATCAATCAAACAGACGAACTTAAATAGATTTGCGTCGCAACTGATTGTGGATGTCTAGTGCAGGTTAAATACGAGCTTAGACCCAAATTCCTTGAGTAAAAAAAGTTAAAGACTAGTAGGTAAATTATCAGTGCTACTTACATGATGTCTTTGTAGTTCGATTACATTACTCGATTAATATAATAGGATTGGCTATTTATTTTCTTTATTTCATAATATCGTGTCTCTTAATTTGATTGGATAAAAATTACTATATAATTTTTATCCAATCAAATTAAGATGGGTCATTAATACGACTTATAATGAATGCTTCATTCTACCCTTCGCATTAAAGACAAAATGGAGGTAAAGTCCACTAAAATAAAATTCAGTAAAAATTTTTTGAACATAAACTTCCAAAAAGTGTTACTGCCTACTCGAATAACACAACATGTAGTTTTTTTATCAAAATTTTGCATTAAAAGTAATTGTATTATGCCCAATGGCATCTTATACAATATAATTTCTCTAATTGGCATGCTTTTTTTTATATTTTTATATCTAAGTGACGGCCATGTTAAAGGTATTGGCCAAACGTGTGCAATCAGTTACTTACTGTGCTTCAATTTTACTACGACATATACGGTTTCTATTACGGGATACATTTTATTTTATTTTAATAATGTTTTTACAAGCAAAAAACATGTAAAGATGATTGTAACTATTCAAAAATCATTCAGAAATATACATTTTTCTAAGTATAAGTATAAGTATATCATTGCTGAAAATTGGAGTCACATTCTAGGGCATTATGTACCTTATTTACTGTTCATTTTTGTGAGACTAGATACATATGTCATAATGTTTTTTTTTTCCATGGTCTATTTTGACGTATATGTGAGTTACAGCGTTTGTTTGAGCAAACTTTTACACGGTGGTTTACTTACATGGATTTCGGAAATTCAATATCATACTCAAGTAACTCTAAGTGTAAGTCACGGGAAAGAAAAGATGTGGACGAAATTGTTTGAAGTATACACAGATTTGATGGAAGCTTTTTCTATTTTCAAGGATGTGTTTCAGGTTCCGGTAATTTTAATTTTTAAATTAATATTATAATTTGTGCCTAGATGTTCCTTGAGAGAGATCATGTAGCATATTTAATATATATTTTTTCCGTAATAGGGGACAAACGAGCAAACGTATCGCCTGATAGTAAGCGATTACCTCCGCCCATGGACATCCGCAACACCGGAGGCGTTACTAATGCGCTGCCGACCTTTGAGAGATGAGGAGGGGGATGGGGGAGAAGTTGTGGTATGGGTCTTCGGTATCCTCACTCACCGGTCTTCTGTGAGGCCGTGGTATCATTCATGTCGAGCCGGCCCATTCATGTCGAAGCGTGGCTCTCAAACGGTAAATACGCCACGGTAAACGAAGCGAAGCACGAAGCATACTGTAATATCATATGAATAAATTGTGTGATTCTAATTAGTTCTTCACTATTGGGATGTCGGTCACTGTTCAAGGCAGTAACCAACCACACTACCTATTCTTGTCTTTAGTTTGAGTAGTTTGAGTATAGGATGAGTAGGACATAGTAGCTACTATTTATTTCGAAAGCACACCTACGATTTGTATAAATATACCAATATATATTTACAGCTTGACCTTGTAATATTCGCATATCCCTCAGTAACTTGGTATTTTCCACTTAAACTATTGATTTGATAATTTATTTCAGATATTTTTTACAGCATGTTATACATTTTTGCACACATTACTACATTTAGAGACATTTATAGCACTTGAGAAAATGTCGTTGCACGAAGAGGATAAGAAGGTTCGTTTTTTCATAGAGTACAAACATTGATATACATAATCTTTATTTATCTACCCCTTAATAAGTTTTATATCCTAGTTTACAAGAGTTTTTCATTGTGTGAATTCTAATGTTGTTATTACAGATGATTTCAACCTTTCGTTTCATTGTCTTTTATTGGTTTGCAAAAAATATTATGCTCATCACAGTCTTCAGTTACGATTGCGAGAAATTCTATAAAATTGTACGAGACGTGGATGAAGTTTGTTATCGCTTGTTAAGCACTAACCAGGAATTAGGTAAGAATTAAACGTTAACAAGACATTTACCATAACGAAAGTCGCTAAGGCTTCGTTTTTAAATTCTAGTTTTGTATAAAAATAAATGAGTAACCAATCCGTGGAGAGTATTATATTCTAGAATAGTAACCTTCTAAGAAGGCGTACGCTCTTTTCTTGAAGGGTTAAAGGTTGTATTGGTCCGCGAATACCGCAGCAAAAGCTCATTCCACAGTTTTGTAGTGCGAGGTAGAAAGTTTTTGTAAAAAGGCACAGTTGTGAATTACCAACCAACTAGAAAATTGGGATGAAACTCCTGTCACGTAGGAGGATGGCGGAAAGAGACGACAAAGATCAGTCCATACGATTCCTCGGAGCACTCCCTATAGTAAATAAGAATAAGAAGTACTTACATCCCTTAGTCTTTTAGGGAGTCCTTGTGGAGTGTATTCTTGTTGAAGTAGATCAATCTTAAAGCATTCCAGATGCATTAGCTGGTATTATTTAGTAGTAAATTTTCTTTGCTAATGTTTTTTCTGGATAAGACGTAAACATACTCGTAAACCTTTAATAATAGGTTTTATAATACCTACTATATGAAAGGACGGTCTTGCGTTATAAAACTTAGAAAGTGTTCAGATATTATGAACGAAAAAATAAATTAATTAAATTTACAAAAATAGAAATGGTGCAATCCAAACTTCTAAAGCAGCTAGTTCTAAACCCTTAAACTGCCAGTATGACCATAGAGCCCTAATAATACTGTTATGCTGTTTTTATACATAAAACATGTTACAGGTAATAAAAGGCTGTGCAAGAATGTGATTCGTCTGAATCGTGTTAGTTTACAGAAGATGAATGCGTTCAACATCTTTGACATCGATTCATCCCTGCCCAAGAAACTAGTTAGTCTAATAGGGCATTATGTTATTATAATATTACAATTTGAATTTACTTAATTATTGTTATATCATATCTTCGTATATTGTATCTGTATCTTTATGTGAACCTGTACCTGTCTCTGTGTACACATATTCACAGTTATTTTTTAAGTGAAAACTTCTTTAGGCGCTTTGAGCACTTCTTAGGTGAACAAAAATCAATTTTCGTTAGGGAGGAACCTTAAGAGTTCGCGTCACCGACATGCTGACGTCACAAAACTTATTTTGCCACGCTGAGCACTTTCTTTAGAGGAAAATCTTAAGAGTAAGAAAGAAACGCGTCACCGTGTCACCGATATGGTGATTTTAATTCAAACATTATTAAAATTTCAAATTTCACATCTATCGGCAGTCCTTATGACTGCCAAGATTTTTTTCTAATATAATAATAAATAAAAAAGGATGGCAAACACAATTATTTATAATTTTTTTAACTTCAACTTTATAAAAATATAAATGCTGAAGCAACTACTGGTTGATAATACATTTTTAGGAAAAATGACTTATTTTCTGGTATTAGGAGCATAGGTGAGCACAATTTTTTTTTATTGTGTTTCAAGTGAAATCTTGCATCCCTCCAATAATTATATGCGGTAAATCGTCAGAGAGGTATTATAAAGCTAAATACAGGTCCGAGTTCCGAATCTTGGTATTTACAGAGTTATTTTAACTAAACAAGACAGTTTTGCCAGCAGGTATAAATAAAAAAGTCGCGAATGCTAAATTGCACTATTATTATTTTTTCTTGTAAAACAACTTAAGCATTTCTTGTAACCAAAAAAACACATTGCAAACGTTCTATAGAAATTTGTTATGATGAATAATTTATTAAGTGCTTATAATAATGTCACATATTAATAAATTGATTGAAACGAATCACTTAATTTGTTTAATTTCTATCCATTTGATAGGTTGTTATAAAATACAAACACTCAATATCAATTAATGATCATCGCATCACCGTCCACTGCTAAATGAAAGTCTTTACCGAGGATAGCCAACCATTCCGGTCTTGTGAATACGTGTCCATTTATAAAGATACTGAAATTATATTATTTACTCTTGTGTTTGCAAAGCAGACGGGTCATCAAATGATAAGGGAATACTCCCGTCCTTAGAACCTGTAATCTAAAAAATACAAGTGAGTTCCTGTCGTACGAATGCTTTCTCAAAATTTAAGGAAGAGGAGAGTAGAGCAACTAATAACTTCTAGTTTTTTGCTTTTCCATCTAGTCGGGTTTGTTCAACTATTCGTTTCTTAATATAGTGTCTGACGAAAGCAGCTCACGAAACGCAGAAACCCGTCTCCTGTGTTTCCCGAGCTTAGCTTTTGGTAGTAAAGATTACGAAGAAGAAAGGAAGGATCCTTCAAGCCAGAGGGCTTAGAAGAGATAATATGGTTGTAGGCAGTCATCAGCTGAAAAACGAGACATACTTCAAGAATACTTTGAAAGCTTGGTTTTATTTTATTGCCTAAAGCGTGTATCGGAACTCTTTAGATCCCGCCGTAACGCTTTTTAAATATATTTCAAGAATCCGCGAATGGCGTTTTTGGTTTCTGTCTCATGAGATATTGAATATCATCTGCAAGTTTGGACTTTCTGAAACAACAAAAAAGAACGAACAGATTCAGAATAAGCAGTAGCAAAGCAGTGTATAGTAATAATATTAATAATAATCACTTTATTGTACACCAGATTGCTTGCAATGGTAACTTAAAGGTAAAAGGTGCAATTGGCGGCCTTATCACCCGAAGGCAATCTTTTACAGGCAACCATGGGATCTAAAAAAAGACTTAAAAAATATAGGGTAGTGCCTAATAGTAGTGAATTATTAAATACTGTTGATGATAATAAAGTAGAATTTGTATTGATGTTTATCTTTGTGAGTATTATTGAAGGTTGTGGTTAAGTGAGCAACGCCACAGGAATAACTAACACCATAGTGGTTTTCAATTATAATTAATAGTCCTATTCTGAAAATGAATAATTAGAGTAATTGAATTGTTATTGATTTCTTATAGATCATTTCATTATTGATGATGGTGTAATAATATGTCATTGGCCACTCAATATTCATTTTCATTTCATATCTTTTTTGAAGCAAAGTGTTTAACCTTAATCATTACGGTGCTGTTTGAGTTTATAAAGCGTACACAAACTAATTTAACGTTTTAATGTTTACAGATTTCACAACAATCAAGCATCTAATTATGTCAAACCAAGTTTTATTTCTTGAAAATTATGTTTCCGACCATTTCGTCAGAATTTTCCATCCAATAAACTTGACTTTATCTATTTTAGTCGCAGGCAAATATAAGATTCAAGATAATTTCATAACTCCAACTACAAAGAAATACAACATGACTGTGTATATGGCCTTTGCATTAGGAATGTTATTTAAAATCTATTCAACATTTTTTAAAGAGCATTTAAATTCAATGAATGTTGATGCTGCTATTTTTATTTTCCGTTGCATTTTATTTTGTTTAAACGTCATCATACTTTGCTTCGTAAATGTCACTAATTCATATACCAATATATTCCTTGTATTGAAATTACAAAGAATCTACATGAAACTTTATAAAAATAAAAATATCGACCATCATGGCCCTGGGAATTGCATGCATGCAATTCATATCTTTTATGTAATCATCGTTCTTCGTCTACTTCTGGCGATCGCTACTTTGCTAACGACTCCTTCTTGTAATATTTCGGATTTAGCGAGTGCGGTTCTATATGTAGGATTTGATGTCAATATGTTTTATTCCATCCATGTTATAAATTTATTAACAAGATACCTTAAAGAGTGGAATAATCATGTCAAGGAAATGAATGATGAGTATAGATATGATGAGTATTGTAAGGAATTGTTCGAAGTATATCAAGATATTTTAGAATCATTTCAACTATTTAAGGATACTTCTCAATTATTGGTAACTTTTTTACTAACGCCATTACTAATTATTGTATTGTTACATACTTTGTTATATTGTTTTTATTATTTCAGACGTCAGCGTGGGTATTTTACAATTTTACTCATGCTCTGTCTCATTTTCAATTATTTTTGGGAGTTGATCAGGTAAGTAGTACGTTTGTGCCAATTATCTAATATATTCAATTGAATGTTACTTTCTTTCTCTCCACTCTCTCTTAATATCACTCAAGGACTATTAGATTTGCATCTGCATTTACAAAAAAAAAATCTACTATGAGTATAGCATTCAACGCTATACCTTACAGAATAATTCTTTTGCTATTTCGTCCATGTTTCTGTAAATGCACTATGTCAAATATATATTTTCTTACACGCATTAGATTCGTTTATTTATAAACGATTTTTGTAAGCATGTTTTTTTAGTTTCAAAACTATATTCCCCTTTATTTGAAATAGCATTAGCTTCTAAAGATTTGCACGCAAACCAAGCGACTGTTGTTCAAACTTATTTCGTTATATATATTACAGATATATGTCTTTTATACAGTTACACCTACTTTGTGTAACTAATTTGAATTTATATTTTGTACGTATGTTAAGTAAAATAACTGCACTACATTTTGTCACTATTGTGTCAGAAATATGACACAATAATTATTATAAGTACATAATATTTAAAATGCTGAACAATTGATATTTTTACTATTTTTATTGAAATTATTTTGTAAATTTTATTGGATACTGAAACACTCACTAAGCATGATAGTAAAATTATCAATTTAATATACGAAATATAGCCGTAAACCAGCCCTAGAATCACAGCATTGGACCATATTTGAAATTTAAGCTGCCAAAATGACTCTGCCCTGCCTGATGGAAAGCATGAGCAGAATCCAAGAGTGGTGGTCACCATCCTCAATGCAAAAAAGAACAATGCAGCATGGTGACCCACACTATGGCGGCCTGGGGGGAAAGGGGATGGTGAGGGGGATAGAGGGCTCTCCCACGGTAAAAACTAACAGCTACCGTTTTTATATTACAGAAAAAGTATGTTTATATTCTAGTAACTGTCTTACGAATAACAAAGAGTTCACTGCTACAAGTGACGTTATGCCTATTCTGTGAAAAATTTTACATTTCTGTAGAGGAAGCAGTGTTAACATGCCTGGTGCATATGATGAAGTTAAATTATTCAGGTATTATTTACTTACCGTCGTTTCTTAAAAAGTGGTAGCACCACACTTATTTCAGCACAAACGTAGTAGTTTCCTCTTACAGAGGACCAACTTAAAATGACAGCATTTCATACGAATCATCTCAATAGGTTACTATAGTGTAGGTGCCACGCTACATTGTCTCCATTCAAGATGAGTGCGATGACCACTAATCCTGCCTCATGCCTTCCTTCAAGCAGAGTTGAGTTACTTTGCCAGGTGCATATATACAAAATTTAGGTATTTCCAGTCTTTATAATTGTGAGTAAATGATTTTATAATAATGTAAAAACTATAAGAAGCAATATAATCGCATGGTTTAATCTTAAAAGGTTGAAATAATACTAACCGATATTTTTGCATTAGCACTACATCATTAGATGATAGCAAATAAATCAATTACTTGCCCCTCATCTAACTTTCTCCAACTTTCGAGAATATTGTCAACTCAAATTATTAGAAAGTAAAGGATGTGAATTGGTCTTAATGTTAAGTAACTATTAATGTTTATAAAAATATTCTGTAAGACGACAAGGAACCTCTTGTGACAACTGGCATCAAAATGTAGCGCACTTGTGTAACAAGTGGTGTGGTCGTGTGAGGGGACAGATTAAAAAGCTCCAGAGTCATTATTCCTATTCATTCTAAGGTTGTTGTAAAAGCTGGCTAAGGTGGCAAACTACACAGGATAATTGAGGCAAAGAAAATAAAAACTAAAGCCCTTGAAACCAATCAATCTGAATTGACTGCGTATGAGAGATTAACAACTCCTTTCCAAGAAGTCTTACGTCTAGCAGTGAGCTAACAAAGGTTATTCATGGTGATGATGACCTTGCCCAGATTCTTTGAATAATATAAGACGCTGAATCGTAGTAAAATTTATAATACTAATATTTATGTTGCAGAAGGTCAGAAACGTTTGTACAAAAATGTAGTCCAGTACAATCGTTCATCATATAGCAAGATGACTGTATGTAGACTGTTTGTCTTAGATGCAGCTTTATCAATATCTGTAATGGCCAACTACACCAGATTTATTGTGATCCTGTTGCAATTTAAAATACTATAAAATTTGTCATTTAAAAATATGGTAGATATTAAAAATAATTTCATAAAATTAAAAAAATATGTATTTTTTTAAATGCTGTTTCTAGTGTTTTCAATATTAACGCTCAAAAATAAAACTTCGATAAGTTCCGATTTGGTATTGAGTCTATTTAAAAATATTACATAGAAATACTACTAAATATGCGTGCCCATTACGGGCACACAACATTCACCATATGAGATAACACCTAACAACACAGTGTTAGGAGTAAGATAATATTTAAAAATACAATAAGTAATGAAGGCTTAGCACTACTTACTTATGGATTACAATACTCTAATCATTATAATGTAAAAAAGGAAGGCAAGGACACACAATGGGAAGTGAAAAAAAAATTGAAACAACCTAAAGTAAGATAGAATGACACATTAACGTCGGTCGTTATTAAATGTAATCTCAATTATAGACCTTCTAAATTTATTCAAAGACATATGAATGTGTATGTCTCTGAGTAAGCAAATGCTATTATATTTTATGTAAATTCGAGTCCATAGGTGCATTCAGACTTAGATTAGATTTACCGGTGGGAATGCAGAATTTCCTCTTAGTTAATAAATCCAAGTAAAAAAGAATTGCGAGCAGACCAACACTGGTAGCAGCTAACCACGGAGTTGCCTAATCAACGTTGCGTTATGGCATCATATTTTGGCGTAACTCCACTAACTGGCTATGTTGCTGGACTATGTTTGATGTTAAAATACCAAATAGTTGTAAATCTTGCTTTAAAGACTCTCGATGATGTACATGCATGGCAAACCGACCGTGGGAGAGCCACGCTTCGGCATGAATGGGCCGACTCGACCGGAGTGATACCACGGCTTCACAGAAAACCGGTGTGAAACAGCACTTACGCTGTGTTTCATCGAGTGAGTGAGGATACCGGAGGCCCATACCCCAATCCAACGCCCCCTATCCCCCTCACCATCCCCCTTCCCCCCAGGCCGCCATAGTGTGAGTCACCATGCTGCATTGTTCTTTTTCGCATTGAGGATGGTGACCACCACTCTTGGATTCTGCTCATGCTTTCCATCAGGCAGGGCAGAGTCATTTTGGCAGCTTAAATATTAAAAAAAAAAAAACTCATTAACTTTGCCATGCATGTATATCATCGAGTGTGCCATGTAAGGCAAAATATCGCACTATTTGAGAATTATGTGTGGCAAAGAGCAAAACCGCATTGCTGAATATAAGCATTGTATTGTATTGCTCCACCTGTTATCAATAAGTTGCATTACATAAAAAGGCTGAAAAAGCGAAGCGTCTTCAAAAATTGCTTATTGCTAATTGTTATTCGAGAATATTTAGGTGACGATGGCATCTATAATTATCACTACTACATTACAATATAATTATACAAATACACAATACAAAAAGAATACTGCAATAAAAAAAAGACAGGCAATTGCTGTAAACCAACCCAAGAATGAAATCGAAATTGATTTTAGTTTTAATGACCAAATTGTTGGCAAAAATTTTGACACTATCCATGCGTTTGTATTTATTAGACTTTGGTTGATAAAATTACAAGTGTAGAGTATTAGTAGTAAGCCTTAAATCATTCTTAATCGATTGAGAAACATCATCTCTTCTTATTACATATGGCGTGAAATCTTATTTGTATATGACGTGAAGTTTGAGCTGTCAATTACTTCATGTCACTTTTAATCGGTCTTCTTGAGCGACACCTTGCCGGTAAATCTTGTCGACAGATCTTTGGAGCAGTTTTGTTGGATTTGTAATTCAAGTCGTCGCTGTCTGTATAGGAAATTAGCGTCACATAAATATTGTAGCGTATGTGTTGACGCGCTGGTGTGTGTGAAATTATGAACCAAAACTATTGTGTGAACCTTGATACTCCGCTTGTGATCCCCGCGAAGATTTTGACGGTTTGGGCAAGTACAATTTCGTCTAGATCATACTGCGCAGTTCAAATAGTTCTTAATTGTATTTTGTATCTAAGGCCTATTATTTTCAGCGATATTCGTAAGGTAAGTGACATTACTTAACCTAAAACTAGCCCCCTTTTCTTTTCCTTTTTTTCGTGTGGAAACCCCCTCGGGCCTTCACCCCACCGGCGGCGGAGCGGTGTATCGGAATCGAACCGACTAAAACCACACGGTGGGCCATTCTGCGCCTGAGACGGGAGGAATTCGGGAACCACTTTCTTACGCCATCCGAACACAATAGCCCCGCGCTAGCGCGGGCAATTGTATTCATCTCTGGTCTAGAACATTGTCTAGCACGCTTCCACTTCTAACTATAAACTGCAGTGATAGGTCACGAAAAGTTCGAATAAGAATATATTTGTCTCAACAGTAAGAGGTAAGGTTTTTTTATATCAATTTGGCATTTCTAATTCTTGAATTAGAAATTATCATCATTTTTAACACAACGACTCGTTTTCAAATAAAACTATGGGGAACATAAGAAAACATTTTATTTATTTTTTTCACTTTTAATCACAATCATATTTACAAAATATCAGAAATATTAACGCAGACAACGCTTAATTCTATCATATCTTATGTAATAGAGTATTTTATTTTTCTTATGCATTATTTCTATGCTTCTTTTTGCTAAACAATGGTTGTATTTCTTCAACAGTCAAGCCTTTAGTCTCTGGTAAGAAAAAGTAGCAAAAGACAGAAGTCAAGCAGCATATAACTGCAAATATGTAAAAAACAGGTCCCCAGCCTAGACTATGTAGAATGGGGTTAAAAATGAAAAACACTATAGAGTACAAGATCCAAGACATCTCGACGATTACCATGGACAGAATACTTTTCACCTGAAACAGAATTTAGAATTAACTAATGTTTTATAGAGACTATTTTCAGAGATTTGACTTTCTAGATATAATTTAAGGGCTGCCAAAATGACTCTACTCTGCCTGATGCAAAGCATGAGCAGAATCCAAGAGAAGAATCATTATCATCCACTTTACGAATTTGAACGCATACGATCGCGGCCTAGGAAAAGAGTCATGAACACATAGACTGACTATGAATATGAAAACCTGACTAAAGATTTGTCCATGCAAAGATTAGATGTTATTGATTACTTTTAGCACTAAGTTCGCCAACAACGTTCGTAATAACATTTTTTTCTTAAATCGATAATTATTTTTGTTATTGGTGTAAAATAGAGTATGTTTTATATTCGGTCACTAAAAACAAATAGATCTTGAAAACGTAACTTTATATAAGACTAAAGAATCGTGATTGTTTATTATTGAAATTTAGTCAGATGTTATAATTCCACCACTATTGTTCAGAGCTGCACACAACAATAAAATTTTGATGCCAATGACAGTGTATTGAAGTGTCCAAAAATGTTTTAGCACCAGAACGTTGGAAACATTGGATTCTTGTCTTTCAGGCTAGTCTTTACTGTAGCTTGCTAGCTACCGTGGGAACGCAATGCTACATTGCTTCAACATTTTTTCGATGCTTGTCACCGTCTATCTAAGTTTACCTGAAACCAACCCCCCTCGACTCTAAAAGGAAGGAACTCCTAAGACAGCTACGCATTTGTGGCTGTGTTGCAGATGTTCCTGTGCAAAGGTTTTGAAATACCATCAGATAATTCATCTGCTCGTTTGCTCCCTAGTACCATAATCATATTTTATAAAATAATAACCACATTATATAAAATATAAAAAGAAACCATCTCACCTCAGGTAAGAACAATTCTGCCAGCAGTATATTTGGCACAGTGCCTGCCCCAAAAGTGAACATTATTGGGAATACGTATAGAGAGATCAATGTGACCCAACTCGGACCCCAGTGTAATTGAATTTGTGTGCCAAGTATTAAACAGCTAACAGCGGCACCAATGGAACCATATAACATGAGAGGCTGAAAGATAATAAATAGGTAAGCAAAATTCAACCTTCAAAATATATTACCTAGATTTATCAAATATAGTAAACAAAAAACCAAAGTCCTAAAGCTAGACAAAAACGGGCAAATGACCGATCAGGAGGGGTCCGGGCGGCAGATACAATCGTCTTTTCTAGCGCCTGTTACCCGCACTATGTACCACACACGGTGTATCTCTAAATCATTGCAGTTATTATAGACGAAAACAAGGTACTCGAGTTACCACAAGGTCTAATGTGAAAATCTTACCCTTCTTCCAGCTTTATCAGTTAAATAAGCTGCAAGAAACGAAGTGACAACTGTTACTGCAGCCATGGCTATACTACAAGCTTCAGGTGAATATGTAGGTAGGTTTTTCACAACTAGTGGCTGTATATATGTTTGTATGACCATAAGCCCTTGGAATGCTGCTGCGCTTTGTAATACTATACATACGAAGAACGCGCGACGTGAAGATCGAGACTTTTCTGGAAAAATTAGAAAATGTCACTATGAAAATAATTATTTCTAAAGAAAGCTGTACCTTTTTATTTTGTTTTGAATGGGATGCTTTATCTAAACTCCTTTACAAATTCAGTTTTTTTTGTTTATTGGGCTTTTACTCAGTTATTGAATAACCAAAAATTTTAGTTAAAGTTTGTTAGATAGAGAGAAAAACAATGTTTTGAGAATGTCTTTCAGATTTCGTATAAAGGATCAACAAAAAGGAAACACATATTCCTTTGTGAGTGTGTGGTGATTAACACAATAATTATTATTTTATTTGGATAGCATTTATTAATATTTGGCATGGTACAACGAATTTCTTACTAAATATATAAGTATGCAAACCAGTATTCTAGTTACCTAGGCTTACATTTTACATATGTCGGGATAAAAAATCTATGAGGAATTAAAAAAAAAGATATAATAAACTATATTATAGGTTTAGAAATGACTCAAAAAGTATGCATGTTGTTACTTACTCATAAATTGCCAGAAGGACAATTTTTCTTTTGTTTTCAAATCCGGTTTCAGCTTTTCATCTTCAGGTGATGTTTCTGTGTAAATCGTTAAATGCTTTACAAAAAAGTTTGTATAAAATAATTCAATTAAGTTAATATTCACTATAATTAAATTAGTGGTGTGTTCATATGTTTAAAATGCCCCCAAATCTCGAAGCATAAGATTGGGACTATGGTTTGCTACTATTTAAGAGAGTGATGTATAATTTTATAATTTTTATGTTTCACCATACAATTTATACCATGAAAAGCGAATCAAACGCAATACAACATTTCATCAAACATTGAAGCTTGTAGATGATTATGAGACGATTACGATTTGATAATTATGTTTATTTTAATATATAGTACAAATGCAAAGTTCGACTTTAAACAAAGTGATTATATAAGGTATACGTTAACGAAACCCAAAAAGATGAATGCTTACATTTTAAATAATAGAATAGAGCCATTAATCGAATACAGAACTATTTATAACTTCGAATTTTATTTTACATTTTCGTGAATAGTACTTTAAACTTTGAACAACTAGACTACTTACCATCTAGGTCCATGTTGATTGCGCGTTTTAATACATTTACTTCATGTATAACTTCCTTATCAGTGATTGGTAATTGTCTGTAAAAAGCTATGGACTCTGCTGCTTCCTGTAATGTTGAATTGTATTGTTTGTTTCAAATATTCCAATGTAAAAAATATAATACTTAACAACTTAAAAACATGATTGATAAAATAGACATTAAAAAAGAAAGTTATGCAAATTTTTGATTTATTATCTTAGATTTTGCATAACTTTCTTTGTTTTTCTAAATTGTTATAATAATTCAAAAATAAAAGTAATATGATACATATTTACCTTCTCTTTTCCAATCGTCATCAGATATATTGGCGAATCTTTGATCAGAAACAAGGAACCTGTACTAATGACTGCCATAGAAAGTCCAATGTACAATACAACATCATACGACAGAGTGCCAGCAGCAGTAAATAGCATCAACCCCCCTAAACCATATGAGATCATATTGCCAGCTGTCATTGTTCCTCTTATAGATTCTTGAGATATCTCACTGATATAAACCGAGGCTATCAACATAGCTGAACTACTAACACCAGATAAGAACATACAGGCTAGTACCACTTCCACCTGCCTCCAGACGATTAACAAGGTCCAGATAAGCTATAAAAAATAATTATTATTGAACAACTTTGGCACATTCTACAAGCAACTTTTAAATTTACTGCAATCACCACGATATTCATACTCTATTGAAAACGACAATCTGTTTACAAATCTGGAACCACATAAATGATATGCTTTGTGAGTGTGCAAAACTCACATCAACGAATTACAAGCCACAATAAGTTATTATTATTTCTATGGTTGTCAAAATAACAAAGCACTGAAAACTTCTTCTTGATTTAGGTCTGCAAAATGTTTATAGAACTGTGGAAGTCTACTTTATCGACACTTGGATAAATTGTTAAAGTATAGGGAAATTAAATAAAAATGCCCGCAACGCACCAACGCCTCAGCTTTTACGGTGTTGCGGGTGTCCATGGGTGCTGTAACCGCTTACCATCAGGCGATACATCTGCTCGTTTGCCACCTATACCATAAAAAACCTAGTTATTCTTACGGAGACGAATATCATCTTTAAAATTATTGATCAGCATTTTTCTTCAGGTGCCAAACGGCTATTTCATTATTCATCAAAGCCACGCACTCTGGATATAATATAAGTAGATGAATTTACTTTTGTAAAAAATAAAAGGTGGGTATAATAATGACAAACTTATATTATATACTTACAACTAAACTCAAAGAGACAGCTATTGAACAATATTTTCTTCCAAGTTTATCTAGCACAAAGCCAGCTGTCATAGTGCTGATTAAACCTCCAACTGAAGATAAACTATTGAGCAATGATATTTCCATTCCTGTCATAGGCCTATTCAATGTTGTGTTTGCAGATTCGAATTGTATCATGTTGGATGCAGGCCAAGTGAAAATAAACCCCAAGCCAATGCCTAGTGTTGATACTGGAAACAACGAAACATTAAAACCATTTTTACTTGTCTGAAAAAGTCAAATACTTTTTTTTTAATACAAAATTTGGTGTAGGCTCTAGAATGAGTAGTATAGATAAAAGGTCTTAAATTATTTGGCATAATCAATATCAATCAAGACAAAAAAGTCTTTCGTTATGTCGCATCAAGGTACAAATTGGCGAAGTATAAAAAATATATTATTCTTCATATCTACAAATATACTGACTGCCTCGGTGGCGTATTGGTAGCGTATGCGACTGCTACGCTTGAGTTCTCGGGTCGGATCAATTGTTTGTAAAATCTGCAAATATTGGTTGTTTTCTATGTATAATATGTCTGTATTTAAAAAAAAAAGTATATGTGTATTTTTATCAGTGGTTTAGTACCCATAACACGAGCTCTATGTAGCTTGGGACTAGATGGCCTTGTGTATTAGATGTCTGACATATTTATTTATTTATATATAATATTCACTAATTTGTGTCACGAGCCTTTAACACCTATTTAAAAAGAAGGATGAAAGATATCTTACAAGATATCTTTCGTAGTACACTACGTAGTGCAAACAGCTCACGGTTTTATATATATATATATATATATATATATATATATATATATATATATATATATATTGTTTGATCGAAAAACAAACAAAGCGGCAACCAATGCCGCCATCGGTTCGACATTGTTTACACACATAATCCGAAAATGGCACCAGTGTAGCTTTGAATTATGTATGACTGAACGTGGCAAGCTGTAGAATTATGAGTCGTTATAAAATAAACAATGAAATTTCAAATTCAATTTCAAATTGATGAACAAACATTAGGGTTCTTCAACTCCTGATTTGAAACAATTACGTAGCGCCTTTCAAAGTTGTAATAGCAAATATTTTGTTTGTAGCAGAAAAATAGAATCCGTGGTGACAAATCACTTGTTTAGTTTCCTGTGTTATTTGTTTATTTTCAAAATATAACTTATTATATTTTTATGGAATATTTAACTGGCTCGCTGATCGCGACATAGGCGAATATGTTAGCATTTTAACCGTGATCGCAAACTAAACACGTGGTCATACTTCCGAAGATTAATAATGTATCGAATACAATTATTGAGAAGACGGTCAAGCTTATTTAGGAGTTCTCTATTTAAGGTTTAAGGAACGCACGTCAGCATAGTCGATAACAAGAATGATGGAGGACTGCATGAGTGTGGTTTTAGTTTTAGGAGGCAGAAAGTTTTTAAGAATGTTGACGTGTATCGAACGACTAGAACTAGACAGACGAAAGCCCCTAGCATCTAAACATTTGAGCAAACGAATTAAAGGTATTACAAAATAAATTTTTCGCTAACCCTTGGTTTGTCTTTTGTTAGTGTTTGAAAATTGGTTGCTGAAAATATTAAATAAAATTGTAATATGCATTGCGGATGGTGACCATCACTTCTAGATTCTGCTCTTGCACACCAAAATGACTGTGAACACCAGGTAAAGCAGAGTCATTATGGTAACTAAATCATAAAAAAGAGAAAAATAAGGATTCTTACGTCTGTTTATATTCTTAAACCGTAATATGAGAAAGAAAAATGTTTGACGACCTCTAAATTGGACGTCAAAAGTTGTTATTTTGAATGAATATTTGTTATTAAACCACGCTAGAATGTTTGAATAAATATACATGAAATTTGTCATGATGATGGTCACGTATCAATATCATACCATAAAACTATATTGACGAGATCTACACAAACGCGAATTAATATTGGCAACATTAGTTTAAACTGAATGACATCAAGATGCTTATTTTGTTTTCTGTTCGAATCCGGTGATCCAAATCATCATAAAAATTATAACTTACTTATTAATGTCCCAATAAATTGCTTCATCACTCCCATTTTGCCAAGCGTTTATCACTCTTTTTACTTTAAAAATATTTCTTAGACACCCGACACTTTTCGTGTCGTCGTTTCGTGTAATGGTTTAATATACTGTGGACCAAAGTTATGTTTTTTAACACTTTATTACTACTATCAGTGATAATATAGTTACGTGTCATTCTATTCAAACATTGTATTATGAATTAAGCATAGGTAAATACTATCTTCACATTTTAATTTGTTTCTTTAATAAATAACTTGCTAGCAAATCTGGCGGTTTATTTATTTAACAACGCGTTCTTACAAAGTTGGGGTTTCACAGAGTAAATGTTCGTTTCTTTTTCCTAATCTTAAATGCGCCTTATCGTTGTCATTATTTTCTTTTACAGAAATGTTATCCTTAAAATACATTATTTTAATTCAAGACTTCTTGTATTGATAAGTGTTCAATCTAAATCTATTTGTTTCTTTAATAGATAACTTGCTAGCAAATCTGGCGGTTTATTTATTTAATAACGCGTTCTTACAAAGTTGGGGTTTCACAGAGTAAATGTTCGTTTCTTTTTCCTAATCTTAAATGCGCCTTATCGATGTCATTATTTTCTTTTACAGAAATGTTATCCTTAAAATACATTATTTTAATTCAAGACTTCTTGTATTGATAAGTGTTAAATCTAAATCTAATCTAAATCTGAACTCGTTTAAAACTAGTCTGTCAGTCCCATTCCCGCTCCATAATATAGTACCTAGACGGCTTTGCTCGATATTGTTTTTAGTAAATTTTCTAAAAAATAAATCAAGCTAGATCGATTTATGGCTGCTCTGGAGTGGATTTTCAGGTCCGGCTTAAAAAAATTGGCATTATAGGTCAAAGAGAAGACTATTATCAGTGAATAAACTCTGTTCATTCATGAATCCATCACTTTCATCAACAGGCTTCAATAGTCCACTGCTGCATATAGACAATTCTTAAGATAGGATGTTTAAGCCTACCAATACCACGCTGGCCTGACAGGTTGGTATAGCGATTATGTTTATTTTTTACTTTTTGCACTAATTTTGTTTTGCATAGTCCCTACTCCGTACCATACTAATGCAGTACTACCCTACTCCCTCAGTAGACTTTTACGAAACCCACAGGATGAACAGGTGTGGCAACACTCTGTAGTCTTAAGCTGACACATATGCTAGGTCGGCATTGCACGCGTCTGTCCTATCTTTTCATTCCAACGGTACACCGTTTAATTAATCAGATAAACTGACCATGGGTTTGATGTATCAAACCCATGGTCAGTTTATTCAAACTACATGACAACAAGACAAACATGGTCAGTTTGTCTGATTAATTACCCAAAAACACTTTCTTAAGTTTTTTAATATATATGTGTACGTGTATACGAGTATATATACGTATGTATGCAAATACTGTTACGCAGGGAAAAGTAATTTATTTAAGTCTGTTATAAAAAACGATTTAAAATAGATTTGTATATCTAGATATGACATGTTATAATATAAGTAAATAAGTGAGTTTGTCATTCGCTGTTTAGTCGAACAATAAGCGTTGAATGGCTAGACAGAAATAATTTATTATAGCGCCCATGACTAGAGTAATTATTTATAGCCATTTAAATATTGAAGTAGTCTAAGCAATAATGGAAAAAGAAGTAGAAAATTTAATTGTAAGACAAAATGTCAACCTGAAATTTACAGACCACATTGAATATTTGTACCTTCGAATTCAGCTCACCCTCAAGGTTGCGCATTCCGATGCCAGTCGCTCCGTGGAAGAAGTGATATCAAGGTAAAACTGGTTTTTAACTAGTTGCTGACCCCGAAATAATCTTGGGAATAAGAAAGACTAGGAAGATACATTGAGTATTTGTCAAGTTGAACACCTAAACTAATTTGAAGAAACACTTCAACAATCAGCGGGCCAATCAATTACCACATTGGGCGATCATTGGCGGCTGAAACCCCCTTAATACGCCTAGAGTGTCCAGAGACCGGTACTCAAGGTTTGCTGTTCTAAGCCAAGTCTTTTCTCTACAATGAAGCTCTCTGAATATTATCAATTGGCTTCAGTCAGATCGCTATGATGATTTAAGCACGAACGGGTCGGCTCGTGTGATGCGGATTACCCTTACCGCGGATCCGCCTGCGTGTAAGTGAGTTATCATAGCATTAATAGCAGCCTGTGTTATTTTGATGAACTTCTAACCTGTATTACAGTAAAGTTTCATCTAAAAATAAATAAATATTTATAAATATTTCAGACATCTAACACACAACGCCATCTAGTCCCAAACTAAGCAGAGCTTGTAATGTGGGTCTAGACAACTGATATGAATACATAACTACTTTTTTTTTGTAAGTACATACATACTATACAAGGAAAACACCCAAACTCCGAAACAAATATTTGCAGATTATACAAACATTTGGCCCGACCCAGGATTCGAACCCAAGACCTCATGGACAGCAGTCGCGTACGCTACCACTGCGTCACCGAGGCAGTCCTTTAGTAGTGTTTGCCTAAAAAATAACAATCATCCATGTAGTCATACTCACTACCTTTCACACTCGCAATATATAGATATATAAGATTGCTTCTCCGTAGAATGAGTAGGAAAATATTGTCATTGGTCCTTGATAAATGTGCGAAGATTTAATTAAATAGTTACGATGTTTTAGACTCAATAAAAATTATATTCCAAGATTCTGTTACAAAGATACATACCGAGCTATAAATATAATATTAAAAGGGTTATAAAGGTGTCCTTTCCTCAACCAACACTTTCAGAATATATTTCTCAAAATCAAATAAAATGTGGTTCAACACATGGAAACAAAACAAATTTATTACAACGCTATCTATCGAAATTCTTGTGAACTAAAAAGTCTATTCGCAGCTTCATATCACACACTCACATCTTCTACAAGCAACCTAAAGAATCAAAGGTAAGAAAGTTCTACATGAATCATGTAAGACAAAAATTTTTTACATAGAACACTAATTTAATATATTACTTTTTTAAACCCTTTTTGGATAAGTTCTATTTTTAAGTTAAAATGTCTGTGTTGTGTAAAAGTAAAATATTTTGTTTTTATATTAGATATCAATAAGTGTAAACTTTTTGTTTTTTTTTTGTTTAAAAAAATATTTTTCTACACGTTAGTCATAGAAAGATGGCAGTTGTGTGTTGGCTAATTTGTGACAGTAGTATACATATTTATATAATATATCAGGCGCTCAAATATTGACACGAAAGATCGTTTAATCACTCATAAAAATAATTCATTCTTCAAATGTAACACAAATGCGGAATAAAAATGAAAAACCACAACGCGACGCATAAAACGTAAGTGAATATTTGGATTTTTGTAACGAGAGATAATTAACGTAATAATAAACCCAAGATTATACGTCGGCGTTGCCATTGGTATTTTTAAATTCCGATATACATAAGTAAAACAATAAAATGTCTCCAATAATTCGCGTTACCATAAAAGTTTAAGAGTTTAGTTTATGTAATTGCGGATAATTAATCTAGGGTTTTTGAAGTGAAAATTTAATTGAGCGAGTTAAAAAAAATGTGGATCAACAAAATGTGTCTAAACTCTTCCCATGAGCTATAATATGTGTGTTGTCTATATATGTACATAGATGACAACGTTATTAGTGTACAATATAATTATATATACAAAGAGTATCATCATCACCATCAACAACACATACAGTCCCACTGGTCGGCACGGGTCTCCTCATAGGAGAGGGTAATAGAGTTTAATATCAAATATACAAAGAGTATACTATCTACTATGTTTTCACATTATTTTTGTTTCATACACACGTGTGTGTGATTTGGGTTTAAATTGGTTATTCACACTTCTTTACAAACCAAAAATAATTCAAAATTAATAACCTAATAATTCGACGATACAATTCATAAGTCACTTAGGTTTCACTTCTATCGGCAGTGCCCAAAGACTGCCCAGTATTTCATTAACTATAAGTTAATATTAGTTATAAAGGGTTTTTAGATGAATATGCTAAAATTTTATAGTAATATGAAGCAAAAATAAGGTTTGCTATGGAAAAACTTGTGGACTGACGACACTGACAGGAACTGGATACAAGAAGCCCAAATCAAGTAGCACGCAATAGGTGAGGGCTATTTGCAGTAGTGGACTTCTAATAGTGCTATAGGCAGTTCATGGTATGAAAATTTTTGATCATAATTGTCAAGTCAGACTTTGTGGATACAGTTAAAAAATAAGCAAAATGGTTGTGAAGTATGCGATATTTTTTCTGCCTGGGTATTTTTTATCTACATAAAATATATTTTTATCAGTAATTTGCATAGTCTATGTGTATTTAGGGATGAGAAGTCCGTATTTAGGATACATGTACTAAGTTACTGTTCATTCTGTTATTAACTTAAAATTAATCTTATTAACGTTAACTATTATTGAGAAGTTTGTACATCGAGGGACACACGAAAATTGACTTAGGTACACATTAGTTTTTACAAATATTTATTTTTAATAATTGTGTATGTAAAGGAATTGGTGTCATGTCATGCCCTATAACAAAACGGGAGGATCCTCCAATCAGGCAAGGTCGGCAAGGTGTCGGGCAGTTGTACATGCTAATCGGCACGGGAACTTCTATATTGCGATTCAGGATAAGTAGTTACTTCGTACAAATCTTTACTTCGTAGTTCGATTCTGGTAAACGGCGCTGTAGTAGTGTTTTTTATTGCTGTCGTATTTGGAAGTCGTTGTACAATCTTGTGAAGATACAGAAACAATTATTATAATTACTATTTGGGAATAGATAATGTTCATTAACATCGCACGACTTTTCTCGTGTTATTCCGTGAATTTCTTAGCTCTAATATGCTTTTATTATCTTTTTTAGGGTTACCTCAAAAGGAAAAAAAAATGTAACCTTTCTATGATCACTTTGTTGTCCATCTGTCTGTCTATCAAGACCTTTCTACTCGAAAACGCGTGAAGGTATCGAGCTGAAATTCATATCATTTACTCAAGTCTACTGTCCGTCGGAGCTGTGAAAAATTTAACTTCTAATCATTTCAATTAAAACATACAACCGTTTATGCTGCAAATTTTCGATATTTGCAAGGGAATCAAAACCTTAACCAAAGGAATGGGGTACTTCCGTTGAACTCAGATTCTTGAAATTTGGTACGAAGCAACATCTTATAGCACAGATAAAGAAAAAATTGCGAAAAGCCTAATTTTTTAGTTACGTCATATATAATATACCTACAGTTTGTACTGAACCTTCAGCGAGCGAGTTCGACTCGCAATTGGCCGGTTTTTTTAGTTACTCTTATTGTTCTTTCTGTTATATACCTACAGTTACATTTTCAAGGCAGATTGACATTAGATGGAAGTCTGGTCACTACATACTCTTAAATATGGTGAAAGTCGATGTTCAAACAGACCATAAAGTTTTGTTAAAGAATTCGGTTATTTTTCTCACAATGCTGACTAAATTACATCGCACCACATAAAATAAAATAAAGTTTTACAAGTAGGTACCTATCACCGCTAAAAATAAATGATAGATGTCGATGATGATAGGCACGCACGCATCACTTTGATAAGTAGGTGCGAAAATAAGTAAAATTTGATTAAATCTAAGACCTACTTAGTTTCTTTGCGACAATCATTAGTGAAGACAGTGTTATTTGAATCAAAGCAAAATTTAGTTGTGCAGAGAACAAGCGAGCAGTAAAAATAAGAGTTGGGGGACATAGGCTGAAAGAGATGAAATATCAGATAATTAGACAGTCCAGAAATGCTGGCGAGTGCCGCAATGTTAAAATATGGTGAAGTATGGGAAGGTATTATGTGTATGTTACTATTTTTTTTTATATTGTTACTTTGTTTTTGTATGTGTAGTGGCACGACCTTGTAAAGCAGCTTTATGTACGGCGTCAGTTGAACCGAATTGAAATCCAACGTCAGACGTTTTTTCCTGACACAATGCTGAATGGTGCCCATTTTTCTATTACTATTGTTGCTTTGCCTTTTCTTTCTTTATTTTTCTTTCATTTATATATGGGCTGTTACAGTCTTCCTTGATAAGCGGGCTATTAAACCCTGAGATCATTTTTCGAAACATTTGGAATTACAAACAGACACATCATTTTTTTTATTTATATAGATAGTAAATATTGGTTATTGATTAACTAGTGGGATCCACTAACTTTATGCACTTACACTGTACAAGTCCCTTTTTTGTACTTAATAGGACAAAATTTTGGACGGGTCACTTAATGGTACCAATCCCCGATATCCTGACATATGACTCATGGGATAAAGTGTGTTAGTGCCCTCCCCAAGAGTCTGGGTTATTGGATAAAAAACCTTCCACTTGGGTTCACTCTGATAATCTCACTCAATAGAGGGTTTTCTGTTGTATTGGTATGACTCTGATCGCGCCACCGAGACCCTTGAGCCTCTACAGTTGCGTAGAGATATCGCCTCCTTGGCAGTCCTCTATCGCCTTTACCATGGTGAGTATTCTGAAAAACTCCTCCAATCCTCTCCCTTCCTCTACAGAACAACACGTGCCGGGCTTAGAAGTCACCGCTTTAAAATGGAAGACATACGTTCTCGTACTCATCGCTTCGGTGCTTCCTTCCTATGCCGGGCAGCCAAAACCTGGAACTCACTACCAGCGCACGTGTTTCCTTCCCATTATGATCCTGGGTCCTTTAAGCGTTGCGTGAAAAAGCATCTCACCAGGCCGCCATAGTGTGGGTCACCATGCTGCACTGTTCTTTTTCGCATTGAGGATGGTGACCACCACTCTTGGATACTGCTCATGCTTTCCATCAGGCGGGGCAGAGTCATTTTGGTAGGTTATACATAAAAAAAGGATTTAATTATTTGAAAATAATTTATTTTTAACAGTTATCAAATTATATGTAACCAATTTTTAAAACAAATATGATATCTGCATGTTATATATGCAAGTTAGATGTAGTTTGGAGTTTTGTGAGCTTTTATTCCTATTTACTTTCTATTTGTTTATTGGAAACCTTGAAAATTAGCTTGTCAATGCACAGGATATCTGTGTTTTTTAATCATAAAACAATAAAATATACTCGCATGATCGACGAAAGCAGTTATCTTAATAGTAAGATTATAACTAAGTTTTTCTTATATGACACAATATCATTGGAAATCCCAGGGTTTTTTGGGACTATTTATTACTTTCTTTTATAGCATAATTTGAAGATAAAAAATGTTATTCAAATATTAAACAGACATGTTTTTTGTGTCGCAGCTGATTCTGGAAAGTCCGACAATTCAAACCTGTAGTCTTACCACATCACACATCAAACGCGGTGTCTTCCAACCTTCATGAAGATATAAGCATGTAAGTCATATTTTTGTAGCTTTAGCTTAGAATTCTAAGTTGTTTTTCTTATCATAAGTAATATCTAACTTTTATTTAAACTTTTCAGTTTTAAGGTATTCTTTTCGATGGTTTTGCAGTGTACATTCATAATATTTTTTTTTATTTATGCATGGAAACTTCATGAAAAAATCTGATTAGTCATCTAAAGCAAAATAAAAAGTTTTCACTTCAAGTTTGAAGATCTGACTTTTATTTAAAAAAATCGGTTTTGAGGTAGCTGAACTTTCCGTCACATGACCAGCACCGCTTACACATAACCGTGACAATCCCTAACAAACTACTCACCTATTCACTCTTTCAATAGCCTCTACTGACCCACGTGAATTTTACTGGTTAGCAAGAAGTTTACTCATGGACCACAGTAGACAATGAGTGTGTGCACCGAGAGTGGTTTTCATCGGGTATCTGACGAGTCTAATAAGCTACAACCATAAATTTAACTTATTTTCATCACAGAATTTAGAATAAGCAAGAAAATTATAAATGAGCGCCGCTCAGTTTCAGGGCTGCTGCATATCTTGCAAAAATCTCCATTTACATTGTACTACAGTCCCTTTAGTAATCTTCGAAACGACCCTTTAGTCTTGTGACATGGTCTTGCTTACCAAGTCTCTCCATCGAGTCCCTTTTTCTAGAGATGTAACCGCGCTCTTTCTTATACTATAGCTATCTGAGGAGTGATTTCCAGTTCCTCATCTCTTAAAATTTAAAAAGTCAGGTCAGGTTTTCCTAATAAAATACTCAATAAATGGGAGGTACCAAGCCTCAACTCCTATTGATTCTAAGGAGATGGTTCAAAGAGCGGCGTTGCACTCTTAACATGAATCCGCCACTGCACTGTTTGGATAGGAATGAGAACTAATTGAAACTTTAACTTTACTTTATGGTCTTGCGTCTTTCAATTTTTAAATTATTCTTATTTTATAACTAACAGCTAAAGATGATATTGCGTGCAATTTTCTACGTGTCAAATATTTAAGAGACCATATCGTAGTAATCATATT
Organism: Hyphantria cunea; assembly: GCA_003709505.1. Taxonomy (NCBI): domain Eukaryota; kingdom Metazoa; phylum Arthropoda; class Insecta; order Lepidoptera; family Erebidae; genus Hyphantria; species Hyphantria cunea. The sequence continues at coordinate 1,122,052 of PKRV01001710.1, read as the reverse complement.
AGTTAAACACTTTTACTAATAAGGAAATGATACATTCACAAATACATTAATCTATTTTATCGTATCACATAACGATAGCGTCGAATTCCGTAGACAATCTTAAATTGTTTGTGACTGACAGCAAAAACTTTAAAAACCGGTTCAGATCAGCCAATTTCTTCTCTCTTTCTGTGTACTCACGGATCAAAATTGAGGTGAGTCACCTCCCCTCTTTATTCCATGGGTCAAATGAAGAGACTAACAGAGCGAACTACGCAAGACATCTCTGCAAAGAGAATGAAAACTTTAAACGAACCTTATACTACTCGTCTGGTGAGCGTGGTACAAGGTCCTTTCTAAGGAGAAGCAGTGGAGTGTTAAAGTGATGGCGATGAAGTGGTTGATGATATGATGATGATAATTTTTTCTTTGATTTTCACTGATTTATTAGTAAGAGGTATCCATGGATCAAAGAAGCTCAAAGCCTCTCTCGGCATTTCTGATACTCAAATGACAGTAACACACTTAGAACCAGATGACCTGTCTAAACGTATATCATTAAAAAGATCGAGTATAACAAAAATACAAGTAAAAAGCGATTTCCGTTATTTAGCTCCCTGGATTGAAAATCATCTGTTTTTACAGTTTTGTTTCTTTTATGAATATAAATCCATGCATATTTTTTGCAACTGGTAGGTATATTTAAGGTTATTTTTCATAAAATGAACCAAACTATTTCATGCCCTATTCAGATAATCCGTAATGAGACGAAATACCGCCTTCTTTCCGAGTAATGACGATAATCTCATGTAAATCGTATTTGATTAGTGTAGCTAATCTTTTATTGGGATGATAACACAAGATTTTTAAAAATGATGCGTCAATGTTTCAAGTTTAGTACCAAGCCTGATTTTGACAGACTAAGTTCAGTTTTAGTAATTTGAAGGATTAGTGAAATCAACAGTATGGGGGTTATATATCAACTTACCAGTGCCATGATAAGTAAGAATGACAATTATAATATCTATGTCGTTTTACAATTATAAAGTTGCTAAATTTATTCAACTTAATAATGGTCTGTTAGTATAGACTATTGTTCAGTTACAGCAATACTTTGCTTTTTCTGTTAATTCCGCACAAAGAGTATTATTAGGGCCTGTTAATATCTTAATAGGCCCTAATAATACTTCTTGTGAATATTGGTAGAATATATATAGTTACACAACATATATGTGTATAAAAGAAAAAGGAGAAAAATAAACAATTTCTTTTTGTAGCCCATTTATATCAAAGTCAAAGCCTCCTTTCTTAGTAAAGAACTATGACCAAAAGTGAACGCTTAAATACTGTATACATTATTATGTAATATAAATCTGCCTATTACCCAAAAAAACGATCAATTGGTAAATTCTATGTTATATAACAGTATTCTGATCTTGTTTTTCATGTTATTTGACGAAGGATCATGCGTGAGAAGGAAACAACAGAAAACTCATGTTAAACAAATAAAATATTTTATTTCTTTTTACTAAGTCAGTGAAGTTAACAGAATCTATACTAAGTCCACATGCTTCTGGGTTTACCTACAAGTAGTCACTTAGAATTATGTGACATATTGGTTCATTGATCAGGGTATGCCACAAAATAAAATAGAATTTACCTAGAGTACATAATTTTATCTGATGATGAGATATTAGTACTGCTTTTGTACACTTTTAATATTAACACTCATAATTGCACTAGTGAGTGTTATCGCTACCACCTACTAAAGAAGTAGATTAAAATTATTATTTTAAATAGTAGAATTGATCCCCTGTGTTCAAATTTATTTCAACGGGATCGGTACCGTAGAGGGCTCAGGCGCTGGAAATCGCAGAACGATCTACGTCCTCCATAAGCGCAAGCCTGGGGGTGACAGTTGAGGCCATCTGTAACCTTAATAGAAGCAGGCCGGAGTAGTGGTTCTCTCTACTAAGGAAGAAGCGCCTTTCTCTCTGAGTAGGGGTTTCTGACCCAAGGTACGTCGGAGTTCCAGGGATTTTCTTTCGAGGGTGCATCTGGTTTCCCGGTTCCTAGTTGCCGAGACGGCATGCGGTTTTAATTGATTCGAGTCTGACATTGATATGGGGGATTTCCGCACAAACGAGACCTTATTAATGTTACTCTTGGATGATAGTGGTTTCAACTGGAATCTTTTTTGTTATAGTATGCTGTGTAGTCTTAAATATAGGTGTGACATTCATGTGGCCTGCGTTCACAATCTTACTTTTTTCATCGGAGCGTACACCATTACACAGGCCAATGACAGACACAGAAATATCATTACTTGGAAGTCTTTCTTCTATTGGATCAATCACGAGTACAATGGCAGCTGGCTTCTTGTTGGATAAGCTAGGAAGAAAGAAATGTTGTATTGGTAGTGCTGTGTGTGGGGTTGTGAGTATAATAACCACCAGTAATGCTTATATCCAAAGTGATGTACGGTAGTTACTTACACGACTGATGAGCTAAGGTCTCGGGTTCGATTCCCGGGTTTGACCAACTGTTGATCTGCAAATAATTGTTTTGGAGTTTATTTGTTTTATATGTTTAGTATGTTTGTTTTTCATGTCTAATTTTAAAAAATTAATTTCACAATACTGATTTTATGGTATTTTAAACTATTCATGCTGATTTTGATCGTTCGTTAAATTTACTTAATTTAAAGATACTTCTAAGATAAGTACCTACTGCTTTATTTCTATTCTTATTATATTTTTTTAGCTATTCTGGTCAATTTTAGTCGTAAGCCATCGAGTGGAAGCAATTTTGCTCGCAGTCTTTATATCTGGGCTCAGCAATTCGGGAATTATGATATCATCGGTTTATATCAGTGAGTTTAGCCAAGACTCCATTCGAGGTTCCTTATGCGCTGCTATTCTGACTTTCAATAGCATCGGTTTCGTGGTGTCTTATCTACTCGGAGGCTTCTTGGAGTATAAAATGATGGTGTACATTGGTCTATCCATGTCAATGTTGTCTATGAATTTATTATTCTTCTTGAAAGACTCTCCGTGTTTTTTATTGATGAAAGGAAGAGAAAAGGTAAGAAATTTCAGTTCTCATTTTGTATTTATGAGTATAACAGTTATATAGAAAGTGTTTAGACGATAAAATGAGTGAACAGGAGTACCCAATGGGTATGTGTGCTCCGTTAAGAATAACGAATAAAATTATTTTACCATTATTTTCTATGTTGCCGTTTCCTTATATTAGTTTAGTCACTCTAACCCATTAATGCCGAGATACGCCACTGTTATTTATTTTTTATTTAAAATGTATCACTTGCAAAACCTATTGAAAACTAGAAAACCTGTTTGTCAATAATTCATACAATTCAAAAATGGTCTAAAACTTCAAATAGGTACCTCACTTCAAATGGGGACCCTCATTTTAGTAACTATTTAATATTTTTTACCGTATTCATTATCATAAAGTAATTAATTTTAGGTAATAAAAGTAATGTATTGAAATTATATATACATTTGTTATATTACAGGAATCTTTGCAAGCTTTAGCTTTTTATAGAAACTTAAAAGTTGACGATAAACGCGTTGTAGACGAAATGAACATTTTAAAACGCAATATAAATCCAAGTGTAGACAATGAGGTGCAAAGCATGCAAACAGGTACGTTATTTTTGCATTCATAAAAATAAAATATTTAACATAACATGCTGTAAAATATTTACATTTCATTTAGCTTGCCTTGTTTCTATGTTTTACGTCAATTCTAGTAATTGAAGTCCCCCTTCCTATCGACAGATTGATCTGAAATTTGGTGCGCACCTTAAGAAATGGTGATAATACAATTTAATATATCCTCTCTTGAGAGAAGATCCGAGCCCAGCAGTGGGATTGGCATTTCGGGTTGTTGATGATGATATATTTCTGTTTTATTGTAAATCCAAGATGGCTGCCGCTACAAAATGTTGATTTACTCATTTTGTCACAACGATGACAATATGGGTATCAAATGAAAGAGCTTGACTAGTAGAACGCAGATGAGAAGTACTATATAATGAAAAAAAAACTAAAAACTAGCAAAAGGCAAACAACGTAAAAAATTAAATTAAACGGTATCATTGAAAATAATGTACTAAAAGCAACAAAAATTATTCGGTAGGTTTAGGTTCCAGTCATCACAACTCTACTCCATCGATCTAAGGCATTGATCTGACAAAAAAATAATTTCATTGGGCGTAGCGGACATTGAAGAGCTGAAACTTTTGAAATACACAAGAATTCGATAGTGAAACTTTAAAGTAATGAAAACAAATGTTTTGTTTTTTTTATTTGCAACCTTATAAACTATTCTTCTTCTAAACTATAAAAACAATTTTCCGAGGCTGTATGGAAAAGAAACGAGTTTTTTTCCTTTTTTAATGTTTTCTTTTTTTTCAGAGTTAACACATGAAATTGAAAAATTAAACCCTGATGTGAAACCCGTTGAAAAGTTATCTACATGGGAGTTTATAAGTTAGTATACTATTCATATCCATACTACTATTAATAATAACAATGTGTGTTACGCTTACACGGCCAAGCCGTTGGGCCGATTTAAATGAATTTTAGTACAGATATATATTAGATCTTAAAAAAAGATATAGGACACTTTTTGTCGCTGTAATCAACATATACGCAGGTGGAGCTGCAGGTAAAAGCTAGTTTTTAGGTTTCCGTGCCCAAAGGGTAAAACGGGACCCTATTGTTAAGACTTCGGTGTGAAAAATAGAATAAAATAAATATTTAAGGGCACAAATGTTTTTTTTATCGTTTTCACGATATTGATAAGGGCAACAGGAAGACGCTTGAAATGTATGGGTACGGCACTCTTCATGCGCTAATCCGACTCGCAATTGGCCGTTTTTATATTAAGTCTTACTGGTCAAATCATTTAAGTTGTTCAAATTGTTATTTTTTTCCATCTTTATTATTATTTAAATTATACTTTATGTATTTCAGAAAATTCCAAATCAACCCGTCGTATATTATACATCAACCTCGTTATATTCACGGCCGGCATTTACCAAGGACAAATCATTATTCTTTTGTATGTAGAACAACTTTTCATGGCAGCTGTGCCTTCGATATCTCCTTCACTGTCTGGTGTGATGTTGGCGATAGCCAGAGTTGGAGCTGGTTTTTTGGCTGGTTACTTGTCTGATATCAGTGGAAGAAGGGTAAGATCATTATTTTAAGTCTAAAGAACCATTTAATTTTTTTATAGCATAAGCATTTTAGGGGTAAACGAACAGATAAGTTTCCCGATGTTAAGTTACTATCGCCACCTAGAGGATAACTTAAGAGTCATGCATCTACCGGCATTTATTCATTAAAATCTGTTCAGTAGTTTGGACTACAATGGAACATATAAACATATATACATAGATTGCCAAAACTGCTACCATACCTTTTGGCTTCGCCGTAGTTGCAATATCTTATCGGAAAGTACAAGGTAATTGTATGTGATTTATTTTTTAAACACATGCTAATTATGCACAAATACGAAAATGGTTTCTGGTATGGTATTTTAGAAAACAAACGTTACTACAATTAAGTTACTGGCAGATATGACAAGATATTAAACATACATCGACGATCCCTGCTATGCATGTGACATTAGTATGGTGCGGAGGATGCAAATCTCACTGTCCTGGACCTGATTGATTTCTCTAACACCATCAGCATAGTTAATCACGAGTTCCTTCTATCTATCCTTACTCACTTCATGGTCTCCATCAGCCATTGGAATGGTTTTCATCTTATCTTTACTTCTTTCTGGCGTCCCACAAGGTGGCATCTTATCTCCTCTCTTATTTTCGATAGTTTATTAATCTCATTACTCTCGATCTTCAGCGTGCATTTTATTTGTATGCAGATGACTTTCAAATTTAATCTCAGACTAGCCCCAATAGTTTGGTGGATGCAATTGATCGCATTAACAAAGATTCGGAGGCAGTTAGAAACTGGTCTGAGCAGTTCGGTGTAGGTGTCAATGTCTCAAAGTGTCAGTCAATAATCGTAGGTAATCTGAGAATGATGAGCAGAACAGACACGTCAAAGTTACCAATAGTAATTTACAACGGATCCATTGTACCGGTCAGTTTAGCTGTTAAACATCTTAGGCCTATAGATTGATTCCAGCCTCGCCTGACAACCATATTGCCAACGTAAGTCAGAGAGTCACTGGGGCCTTGCGGTCACTGTATCGACTGAAGAACTTTCTTTCACATTCTACCAAGCTGATGGTTACTTAGGTCTGTAACCTTGATCTACCCATACATTGATGATGGTAATGTAAGCTACTTTTGCTTGAATGTAGATCTACTCAACAAACTTGATGGACTTCTCAAAAATTGCAATCGGTTCATCTTCAATCTTCGCAAGTACGACCATATTTCCACGTATTAAGCCCAACTACCATGGCTTCCCATACATTAGCGCCGTAGCCTGCGAGCTTTGACTAACCTTTATTATCTTCTTAATAACTCTATAGCTCTCACTTATCTCACTTCACAGCTTAAATTCTTGAGTTGACCATGACCATGACATAATATCTTCTTTTGTTCACTCTTCTTTACTGTCCAATCTATTCTTCTTGAGAATGAGCTCCCAACCAAGATCAGGATGTCAAAAAATCGTGTTAAGTTTAAGGCCTTAGTCCGAAAATTTCTCAAATCACAGCTAACAGAAATATCGTCATGACTTCGTCAATTCAGAAACGAAATAAGAACTCAAGGTTGACTGGTAGATAATGTCTTGTGGCATTAAGTCCGCCTCGTGTGATTGTAATGCAGGAAAAACAATTAAAATAAGTAAATAATATTGACGGAATTACAAAAGACTACTTTTGAATGGAGCAGTTCTAATTTTGTTTAAACGATTAAAAGTAATCAAAGAACTCTGGATCTGCTAAAAAGTAGTCTTGCATGCGATGTTCTTGTTAGAGACCATCGATATATCTTGATCGTCATTTATTGAATATAATAACATAACTTTATGTTTTATGTTAATACAATACCACGTGTTAACTTTCAAAAATCTAATTATATTTCTGTACTTTCTACCTGACCACGGCGAAGTTAAAAGTGATATTTTTGGTAGTCTATGTATCATTTATCTTATTCGTTTATATTTTATATTTTCAGAATACGAACAGCATATAATCATACTTTTTAGATCCTAAACTTAATAACTCCACAGCTATTGAGAGCTATTCGCAATATATAATAACTTGGAACGATATATATAAATAATATATCGTTCCAAGTATGAAATGCAACAAAATAATTTAGAAAATGCAAATGGATTAAATCGAACAAAAATGTATGTTTATATGTTCACTGTAGCGCTTAAACTACTGAATCAATTTAAATGAATGAGGTGCCAACAATATTCTATGAATGGATAGGGTAGATACATTTTAAGAAAAGTTTTTAAACAGTTAAGTTGTTATTTTTTAAACTTTTTCTTGTTACCTATATTTTTGGCTAATTCATTTCAATTCAGTTCAGAGCACTTTAATTTTTAACTATCAATTCGACATTACTAAAGTATTGAGTAGTTATTACCTGTTACATAATCTACTTAAGTTTCATTTGTAGTTAAATGACTAGAAGACTAGAAGCTGGTTTCTGTCAAGTCATCGGTCATGGGTTTCATTCTCAATCAAACAAACAAAACAAACAAACAAACAACAACCCATAATGTCCCACTGCTGGGCTCGGGTCTCCTCTTAGGAGAGGGTTAAGGCCATACGTCCCCACGCTGGCAAAGTGCGGGTTGGGGACTGGCAAGAATACGTTGTGGCTACGTAAATCTTGCCGTTGGATGTTTTTTTTAAGCCGCCCGAAGGCCTCCAACTAAGCTTCACGACTGTTATGGTATGATAACAACCGGGACCGACTGCTTAACGTGACCTCCGAATCACGGAGACGCTCATGGTAACATGCCACCAGCGTTCACCCATCCAGGTACTGACCGCGCCATCGTTGCTTACCCTCGATGATTGTTTCTAATCACCGAGTGCAACTGGGCTATGAGCTGCATTCTCAATCAAGACTATAGAAACATAAAACAGCGAAACATAAAACCCCTATTTTAATTTATGATACTTTATATTTTAAACGCTGCATCGCTTGCAATAAAATTTGACAAGATGCTTTGATTTTTAAGGAAGGAAATAGGTTACTCTTAACTGCGATAACCAACATACTCGAGTCACGGATAAAAGCTAGTAATTCATATTCAGTAATTATCTGTACTATAAAATTATAAAGAGGTAAAGTTCCCTTGTTAGTAAGTATGGTTGTACGGGGTAATCTTCGGAAGTACTGATCCGATTCTAAAAATCTTTCACTATTCAAGAGTGCCACAGGCTATAATTTAATTACGATTGAATAAAAAATTCAGTTAAAAATAATAGTATTTGTAAATAAAGAAAAGCGGGCGGCGAACACCCTCGAAGTGGCCACGACTCGCCTAGTGTTTAATATGTTTAAAAGCAATCTAATTGCGACAAAAAAGACTGAATGTAGTTTGGGAGTAAACAGACTTTTAGAGGTTCCTTCTGCTATTTTTAAACCGACTTTAAAAAGGAGGAGGTTCTCAAATGTACTTTTTTATGTTTCTTATCGTAGAACTTACGACTGGGTGAACTGATTTTGATGATTCTTTTTATATATGAAAGCTAGTGCTTCTCATGTGGTACCATTTCAATGTAGTTTCATGCTTTTTTTTCAGCCACTCATGATCCACGGCTCAACAGCAGCAGCTATAAGCACTGCACTTTTAGGAACCCAGATGCAGTTTAACTGGGGACCAAGTTGGATTGCTGCAATGGCTATATTTACATTTAGTATTGCATTCACTATTGGTACTGGCACAATGCCGTTAATTCTCACATCTGAAATGTTTTTACCAGAGGTTAGTTTCTTTCAGTTTTAGCTGCCTCGGTGGCGTAATGGTAGCGTATGCGACTGCTGTACTTGAGGTCTCGGGTTCGATTCCCGGGTCGAACTCAAAATATTTGTGTGTTCTGAAGATATTTGTCTCAGAGTTTGGGTGTTTTCTATGTAGAATATGGATTTATTAAAAAAAAGTATGTATGTATTTATATCAGTTATCTAGTACCCAAAATACAAGCATGGCGCTGTGTGTTAGATGTCCGGAATATTTATTTTTTTATCTTTATTGGTCCGAATACGTAACACTGCACTTATGACATATTGGATTAAGCTGTCGCCACGCCGCTTTCTACCACGCTAAGGTGTTAGGGGTCCAAATCCCACATTAGATAATACTTTGTGGGATCCATAAATTAATTTTCTGAGTCTGGGTGTTCTTTGTGTATGTTGCTTGTCTGTTTGTAAAGTCTCACAGGACACAGTATTTATTCTTAATGTAAGGAGATGGTCTTTTAAAGAAAAGAATATGAAAACAAACACGATAGTATTGACATTGGATATCTTAGATTAAATTTAATAATGAAGACAGCAACAGCTTAAGCTTTACCTCTAGAACTCTTTTATCTTCGTTTCCTCATAATTACAAAACGGGTGAACCAATTCGTGATCAATCATACGTAATCAGAGTCAAGCACAGATACTTTCTATCTGATCTTGGGGAAAGACCGAATTCAAAGTCGTTTTTGACAATTCGTTCGTGGTATTATAAATAAAATAAAATAATTAAATACATATTATAAATTTGGTTAAATTAAAAATTAAACTAATAAAATCATTCAACTATGATCTGCTACGGCCGGTGCATCCTAGTTAAGACGTCAGTTAATTTAAAGAGGTGTGATTCAAAGCTAATTTCTGAGTATATTAATTGTCTTATAACAAAGTTCGTTAAGTTTCAAATTCCATAAGGAAAAATAAAAATAACCTACCTATGTTTGGCTACCATATAAGGTTACAATAAAAGGTTCCAAACCTTTTCTTAACATATTTATACACTTATAATTATTATAATTTGTGTCTTTATTATGTTGATGCTTAATAAAATAGATGTTTAAATATGTACATATAAACCAACAAAACCTAGTATATTAAATGAATTAGTAAATTCTGTTGCAGGTAAAAAGCATCCTCTCTATGGTGTGTTGCAATTGGGTTTGGATTTGTAACTTCTCAATTCTCTTCGTCTTCAATCCTGTCTTAAAAGCTATTGGTTGGGGACCTGTCTTTTATATTTTCTCATTAATATGTATTTTAACTGCTGTCTTTTGTTACTTCTTCTTACCAGAAACTAAGGGCTTGACAGCCGAAGAAATACAAACGTTGGTATTAAAAAAAGCGAATAGAAGTCAGCTTTGAAATATGTTTTAGTTTTATTTTATGTTAAATTACACGTCATTCGAAATATGGCTATCTTGAGGATAATAAGGTTAATTAAATAGTAATATTATAACCTGTTTTTGGCATTTTCTTTTGTAGCATAACATTTTAGTCATCATATTACAACCATACTACATGACTGCCTCCGTGGCGCAGTAGTAGCGTATGCGACTGCTGTTCATGAGGTCTCGGGTTCGAATCCTGGGTCGGACCAAATGTTTGTATGATCTGCAAATATTTGTTTCGGAGTTTAGATGTTTTCTATGTATAATATGTATGTATTTACAAAAAAAAAGTATTTATGTATTCATATCAGTTGTCTAGTACCCATAATACAAGTTCTGCTTAGTTTGGGACTAGATGGCGTTGTGTGTTAGATGTCCGAAATATTTATTTATTTATTATACCTGACGTAATGAGAAAAAGACATGAGACATAGAGCAACATGGGACTACCTATGGCATGAGATTTGAAAAATCATAATAAGGTTATTTTATGCTACATTTATGCATTTATAAATAGTACTTGGATGACCAATCTTTGTTCAGCATTGTTTTTGTTAAATTTTCTAAAACTAAATCCCGGATAAATCAATTTATCGTCCCCGAAATCCCTACTAAATTTCATTAAAATCGTTGAAACCGTTTCCGTTTGCTCTTTTAGGGGTATTACATATATATATATATAATCCCATTGCTGAGCTCCTCTCAGGAGAAGGTTAAGGCCACATGTCTCCACGCTAGCAGAGTGCGGGTTGGGGTCTGGCAATACATCGTTTTGGCTACGTGATCTTGCTGTTGCTTATTATTAAGTCGACAGAAGGCCTCCAACTAAACCTACGAACCATGAGCACAACCGGAACCGACTGCTTTACTCGACCTCCTAATCATAGAGATATACCACCAGCGATCACCCATACAAGTACTGACCTGTGATTGTTTCTAATCGTCAAGGCCAAGTATGCTTTGAGCGCCTCTTACATACTTTTATATACATACATATATGTTGTAAATATCTGATAAGCTTTCTTTGCTATAAATAATTCTCTCAATGATAAGTTGATAGATAACATATGAATTTTTAGCATTCATGATTTAACTAAATTGTTTGCTAAATATACACTAATTAGCTTTAGTAGACAACGTACGATGTTTGTTTTTGGATCTCTCTTAATCTCTAAACACTAAAGAATACAATTCTAATTCTGTTTGATTAATGTCATAAACTTCACAAAATAGGAAGATAACATATTTATTAGTATACTGCGAATAATGTAACATAAAGTCGTAGAAATATTCAGATAAAACCGGTTGAATTAGTAGCCGAACACAATTTAGCAGAGCATCGTTCACTTCAGTACGAACGGGTCGGCTCGACCGGGGCAGTACTACTCTCTTACAGAGACCAATCTAAAATGAAAACTGTCTGTCGTATTTTGTTTTTTAGTACGAGACCGAAGGCCCAACGATGGGGTAATATCTCAATAGACCGCCATGGAGTTGGTCAAAATACAGCGAATTTGCATTGTCTGTATGAGTAAGTCTGTACAATGAGTGAGGTGGCTACCACACTTGGATTCTGCTCATGCTTTCCATCAAAATTGAGTTACTTTGGCAGGCTTATACAATAAAAAATGGAAATGATAAAGGCTAATAAGATGATAGTGATGATTGCTAAGAACTAAAAAGATTTTGTGAATTTCACATATTAGGATCTAAATGGCATAGAATACAGAGTAATCCTATTCAATCCTAATTCCATTTTATCCTACGTAATAATTTTAAAAACGGTACCTATGTCATACATAAACTCACATTTAAATTGTGTATAATTTAAACATAGTATAACATCAATTATAAAATACCATAAACAATAGAACAAATAAAAAAAACATAGATTAAAAGACAATATCCAGAATATTATGTACACAAAATATTTTATAATAATACAACTGAAGCGAAAATTTATATCTAAAAAGTCGACATCTTGAACTAGATTTTGGATTTTGAAGTAGTTATATTTAAAGATCTTGTCAATTGAGAAATGGCTTTGTTTTTAGGTATGACTTAAATATTTTTTTTGTTCATTGCTAATAAACATTATTATGATGGTTATTTAAAATCAGAAATAAGTGGGAATCGAAGACACCGATTTAACAGTAAAGATCAGGAATATAATCACCAGATTAATAGTTTTGACTATCTAAGAAACCTTTTTTGAAATGCTGAGAAAACGCACCTTAACATGACCTTATTTAATGATTATTTGATTTAAGTACATGTTTCACTAACTTATTCAGCTTGAGAATCCTAAGGAGAAAACAAACTACTTATGCAATCAGTCTACAGTTTATCCTGCATATAAAGTTGAAATATTTCCATTAATCAATACCAATGAAAACGAATGAGTACACTGAGATAGTTATCACGGGAAAATTCCGGTTTAGTAGCACGGTACCAACTGTTGTACTTAATTGACTTCATAATAATCCATACTTATATTATAAACGTTAAAGTAACTCTGTCTGTCTGTTTTGTTTTCACGGCCACAGCACTGCACTGATTTCAATGAAATTTGGTCCGATTCTTTGATTCTTGAGAAAGGACATAGGGTACTCTTCGCGGCGATAACCGACAAACACGCAGGCGTTATTTTTATTACTCATCATTATTTTCATCAACAACCCATAATGTCCCACTGCTGGGCTCCGCTCAAGAGAGAGAGAGTTAAGGCCATACGTCCCCACGCTCGTCAAGTGCGGATTGAGAACTGGCAAGACTACGTTGTTGCTACTTTATCTTGCCGTTGGATGTATTCAAGCCGCCCGAAGGCCTCCGACTAAGCTTCACTACTGTTATCGTATGATAACGACTGGGACCAACTGCTTAACATGACCTCCGAATCATGGCGACGGAGACGCTCATGGTGATATGCCACCAGCGGTTACCCATCCAGGGACTGATCGCGCCGTCGTTGCGTATCCTCGGTGCAACTGGGCTATGAGCGCCTCTTTTATTATTCATCAATCAATCATCAACAACCCATAATGTCCCACTGCTGGGCTCGAGTCTCCTCTCAGGAGAAGGTTAAGGCCANCGACGGAGACGCTCATGGTGATATGCCACCAGCGGTTACCCATCCAGGGACTGATCGCGCCGTCGTTGCGTATCCTCGGTGCAACTGGGCTATGAGCGCCTCTTTTATTATTCATCAATCAATCATCAACAACCCATAATGTCCCACTGCTGGGCTCGAGTCTCCTCTCAGGAGAAGGTTAAGGCCATACGTCCCCACGCTGGCCAAGTGCGGGTTGGGGACTGGCAAGACAACGTTGTGGCTACGTAATCTTACCGTTGGATGTTTTTAAGCCGCCCGAAGGCCTCCAACTAAGCTTCACGACTGTTATCCTATGATAACAACCGGGACCGACTGCTTAACGTGACCTCCGAATCACGAAGACGCTCATGGTAACATGCCACCAGCGGTCACCCATCCAGGTACAGACCGCGCTGTCGCTGCTTGCCCTCGCTGATTGTTTCTAATCACCGAGTGCAACTGGACTATGAGTGCCTTTTATTATTATAAATTTCTTATTTAAAACTTAAATAAATAAATATGCATGTATATTGGCCAATAGCCCGCTTTACAATATTATAGAAACTTCATGCCTTTTAAAGAAAACTTTTCTTTTCATCGTTTCACGATTGCGAAATTCTAATTGTGGCTCTTTGCCTATTGACTAATAGAATTTCAATCTATGTAACGTTTAAAGGAATTTTGATAAGTTTTAGAAAATAATGCACCAAATTTGATGCGATATGCAAACCACTTCAAATATTATTTTTATCTATATTTGGATCAGTTTTAATCCTCACTAATGCAATCTGGGTCCCATAATGAATCGTAGCAGTGTACAGTTAACAATAAAGAAAATGAGTATTATATTCGATTTTATAATATAAGTATAATTTGGCGACAAAACGCTTTTAATAATTTTTCAGCAATTTCACAGTAATCGTTAAGTTGCCACTAACTTTATGGGAAAATTTTTGAAATGCCGCTGGCCGCGTTCCATTATATCTACAACTCAAGAGTCACATTGTTTATATCACTCTTTTAGTCATCTTACTAATTCTAGAATCGCGGGAAATTAGATGACCTGGATTTATTCAGCACAAACAGTGAAATTTTTGTTAAAGTTTTTACTCAACCTAAGTCACCCCATTAGTGCCAAAGCAGTTAGTAAGATACTAGAGCCACGCTCACTTTCAATATAAACAGGCCGACTCGATCGAAGTGGTACTACTCTCTTACAGGAGACCAGCATCAAATGATAGGACTTCGTGTTTCGTTGGTGATTGCAAGACCGGGGGTTCAATGACGCCGTAGCATCTCAATAGGCCGTCTCAGTGTGGATCACTATGCTGTATCGTTGTCTTATCTACATTCGCAATGAGTAGAGTCACTTTGGTATGCCTATGGTGGAAAGGGGGTCATGTAGCTCAAAATAAAGAGGACTCAGACTGGGCAAGGTAAGGTGATTATGCTTAGTAATATAATGGTTGATGTTGGGCAGTTGTATATATGTATGTTAACCGGGGCGAGAACCTCTCTATCGTGATTCAGGATCGGTGTTCGCCGTAGTTCAGTGCGCTTTGGATAGATGGCGCAGTTATATGTTTTGGTTGCGCTGTATGTAGCAGTCACCACAGACACATATGTATATAAAAACATGTTCTCCTTAGTTAAATTAAAACCTATATAAGCAATATATGTTGATATGTGTGAGGCTAATGGTGCGAAACTAATCATTGTGCAGGTATGTCTCATACCGGTTTCTTCAGATTATGTTGTTTTTTATGATTATCGATGAACATACTTGAATAATTACATCGAACTCCCTATTCACTTACATAAAAGATTTAATAAATCTTTTAAATAACACAGGTCAAAGACATTACACTTATTTTTTAGAGTTCCGTACCTTAAAAGGAAAAAACGGAACCCCTATTCCTGTAAGAGTTCCGTTTTCTTTACTTTGTATTGCCTCATGTTGCACCGCACCGCATGTTGAGGTATCAAGCTGAAATTTACATCAGAAACTCAAGACTACTGTTCCTTAGAGTTGTGAAAAATCAAACTTCCAAGCCATCACAATTAAAAGATACAACCGTTCATGCTACAAATTTTTGACACTTGGAAAGGATTCAAAACCTACAGGCGTTCCGGAGGCTGGGTCTCGAGGTGGCTTTGCACAAATCCAAGGCTTTATTTTTTCACGGGCATCGGAGCAAGCCACTTGATTGACTCAGCCTCATAGTAAGAGGCACTTGCATTGACATCGAGCCTTCTATCAGGTATTTGGGGCTCGAACTTGGCGTACCGTTTCTTTCTGCAAGCAAGTTATGCTGGCTAAGGAGACGGCAGAGCGGGACTGGGACAGGTTTAGAACTCTACTAGCTCGCCAGAACAATCTCCGTCCTCCATAAGCGCAAGCCTGAGGGTTACAGATAAGGCCATCTGTCATCCTAGCGGAGAAGGCTCGGGTGGAGGCGCAGTCGCTACGGAGCGTGCGCTCCTAAGGAGATAGTAATGGGAACATCGGGGCTCTCATGCAGTAGGGGCCATCGACGAACAGTAGATGGCCCGAGTGTCGGGATTCCAGGGTTTTTCATTGCGACGTGCAGTTTTGTCGGTTCGAGACCGACATGCCGCTGGGAGGTGGTATCTAAGGGGATTTCCACAACCTTGAAATTTAGTAAAAAGCAACATCTTATAGCACAGGTAAAGGAAAAATTGCAAAAAGCATTTTTTTTGTTACATCATGTTATACCTACAGGATTGTACGGAACCCTCGGTGCACGAGTCTCACTCGCACTTGGCTGGTTTTTTGTGATGTTGTTTTTTTTTGTAACTAATAGGAGCAAAATGCGATGCAATATTAGGTGTAATTTTATATGATTAAATGTCATCCGTAAGATTCGCTTCTGTAATAACAGTTATAATATTTCTGAATCATTAGATGTTTTATTTTAATTTGATATGTCTTTCTTTACAAATTGGCAAATTACATTTGTAAATAATTGATCTTGTATATGCCTGCAGTTTTGTTTGGGCTAAGTTACATGGGTTAAAATAACAAACGTTTAGTCTTTGAAACATTATTTAAAGAATTATTTCTACGATTTATTATACATATCCGACGTATACTGCTCCTTAAGTTACTTTTTTATGTCAAAATTATTGAAATTATTACCTACTTCATTCGTCTTTACAAATAACAAGTACGTTTCCCTCCCCTGTCCTTTAAGCGGGACGTGAAAAAGCATCATACTACATCGCCATAGTGTGGGTCACGATGTTTCATTGTCCTCTTTTGCATAAAGGATGGTGACTGCCACTCTTGTATTCTGCTCGTGCTCCCCACCAGGCAGAACAGAGTCATTTTGGCAGCTAAAACATAAAAAAGAACGCTGCCTCGACCAGCATGATAAGGTCCTAAGTTATACTGGAAAATGCAGATCGAGTAGAAAGTGTTTGAAATAAAGTCATGCTGTAACTTGACACGTAAGGTTTAGCAAGGACTCGGAAGTTGCGTAAATTGAATGTCAATCCTTTCTTTAGCATTGTTAAGAAGTTAACTTTCTAATCCTACAACGGTTAACTTACTAAAAGTGTACATAGTAGGTAGAAAGTATGTTTTGACGCTAATGGTAAAATGTAAAATAAAATAAATACTAGTATCGTAAGAAGGTATATTTGTAGTACCTCTTTTTCTTTCAAAGATAAATTTATTTTTAAGAATATGTTCAGTGACGCGAGGGACTTAAGATAAATGCATAACAATACATGCGCAGTATTGACCGCCTCGGTTTCGTAATGGTAGCAAGCGTACGCAACTGCTGAGGTCTCAGGTACTATTCTCGTGTCGAACAAAATTTGTGTATATAATATATATTCACACAAAAAAATGTATATTAAAATAAATAAATATTACAGACATCTAACGCTCAACATCTGGTCCCTAACTAAGCAAAGGCTTGTACTATGTGTACTAGACAACTGATATTAAAACATAAATATACTTTTTTGTATACATATATATATATATATACACAGAAAAAAGTATTTATTATTTATTTATTTACTATTATATATATACATATATATATACGCTCATAGCTCTATTGCACTCGGTGATTAGGAACAATCACCTGATCGCGAATGAGTGATCGCTGGTGGCATGTTACCATGAATGTCTCCGTGATTCGAAGGTCACGTTAAGCAGTCGGTCGCAGTTGTTATCATAGGATACCAGTCGTGAAGCTAAGTTGGAAACCTTTGGGCGGTTTCAAAACATCCAATGGCAAGATTACGTAGCCACAACATAGTCTTGCCAGTCTTCAACCCGCACTCAGCCAGCGAGGGGACGTATGGCCTTAATCCTCTCCTAAGAGGAGACACGAGCCCAGTAGTGGGACATTATAGGTTGTTAATTGATTGTATATACATACATATTATCCATAGAAAACACCCAAACTCCGAAACAAATATTTGCAGATCATACAAAATTTTTATTCGATTCAAGAATTTAAACCCGAGACCTCAAGTACAGCAGTTTCATACGCTATCACTGCGCCACCAAGGCAGTCAGTCAGTATCAGTTGCTTATTACCCATAGTACAAGTTTTGCTAGGTTTGAGACTAGATGGCATTGTGAGTCAGATGTCCAGAATATTAATATTAATGTAAAATTTTTAAGAGTCTGTTAAATGTGATAAGTTATTAGAAACTAATTATTTTAGATTATTTTACCGATTAGATTATTTATTCGAGAATCAGTTTTTGATATCCGGTGACTTCGTGGTACTTGCAACGCTGTGTTTAATAAGCTTATCGAGTAAAAGTAATGTTGTAAACATTACTTTTAAAATGCTGATTGCCAGTTTACCAGTTCCTGGACAAAGTTTCAAATAGTTGTTAGTAGCTACTTCTCTGACGTAAAACGCTATTTAAGAGATAAAGGTTGCTGATATGGTTTATTATATTTATATAGTTATTTAACATATTTGTCTTCATCTGTGACTTGTGAAACTCAAATCTGGCGTTCAATATAGTTTATCAAAACTGGTTTTAATCTATTAGATAGCACCAGAGTATTATATTTCCCTCGTATATATAGTTCCCTATAGAAGATAATTACTGGGGTGTTAAAAGGAAAATATCCATAGACTATAATAAATATAGGAACGCAACAAATATTTTCCTTTGTCTATGGAACTGCCTCTTACTCTGTATCTTTGAGGCAAGTTAGCGCTCGCGTCTCTAAAACAAAAACCACAAAAGGAATTCAATCTCTTTATTTAAGTCTATACAAGCCACATTAAAACACTAATACATTCATTAGGTTCTTTGACCGCCAAGGCACCAACGACGTCTTAAAGCGTGTACCGCACTTTACTTTTTAATGAAGAATATAACTTGGGTAAAACTTATTTTTAGAATCGGGCATATTTATAAAAGTGCATCATGATTTTGACTACTATAATTAAGAATCTATCAAAAGTCTAGCAGTCAACAGGTTTAAAAACACTAATTTTAACATAGGTATATCGATATTTTTAATGATAAGAAAACAGGTCAGTCAGATCGATATCTGACTGACCTGTTTTCTAGCGGTTAGCAAGCCAGAAGTCATGGGTTTTCTTCAAACCCATGACATACAATTATATGATGAGCACGATCACTTGTTCTGTTTCTGGGCACGTTAAGAATTAGACAGAAAAATAGAAAGGTAGGAAATTGTAAGCTAGAGATCGTGGCTTTGATTCTCATCAAAAAAGTAATAATTGCTTGATGATTATGATTGTCACCATCATCATCATCATCATGTGATTTATCTATAATATGTACCCACGTAATGAGTGTTAAAAAGATACTGAACTAGCTGACTCACGTAACCTCGTTTCTGTCTCCTTTTGCCCGTAGCACAATAATTTTCCCCAGTTTTTGTAACATTCTTCATTAGTGCTCAGCTCCTATTAGGTTTAGAATGATAATATAAAGCCTTTGTCGTTAAATGGGCTTTCTAACACTGAAATAACTTCTCAAATCAGACTAGTACTTCCTGAAATTAGCGCGTTCAAACAAATAAACAAACTTTTCAGCTTTACATATTAGTATAGACATATAAAAATACTTAATCTTGCAGGCGTGGTATACTAGAACAAAACCTCCTGTCAGAAGTGAGGCCTGAGTCCAGCAGAGGACTGTCAAAGGCTGTTGATATGCTAATGATAATGTATCTCAGTCTCGTTTAGCAGTGGGCGAAGATAGGTCGATTTAAAAATGTGTTCAATGAAACCGGTTACTATGATAATAGCTACTATAGCTTTTGAACTGTTCGAAATTTATACACTTTTAAAATTAAATTGAAAAAAAAATATTTTTCCATCACAAAAATCTTAAGAATTTTTGATCAGGTCGCATATCCTGTCACGAGTTTAATGTTTTTACCCATCACAAAAATCTTATAAATTTTCGATCAGTTTACGTGCCCTGACGCGGGCAATATATATTTTTCTGTATATATACGAAAGTTACTCCACTCTGACAACCAACTCTCAGATAAAAAAATGTTTAAATTCAGTTCAATCACAAGTAAAATGTATTATAAAGTTTTAATTGCAGATGCACTTAAAGCTTTTTGTATCAAAAGCATGTGTGAAAAATTCCTATATTAAAGATCTAAAATATTTCCTCATTAAAAACTGTGCTTACGTGAAGTGAAGAGTAACGTTATTTTAGTAATTTACTGGCCCGTTATTCCAGTGGTTAGTTGTCCTGACTGCTAAGCCTGGGGTCTTTGGTTCAATTTGCACCTGGCGCATCTAATAATTATGTGATGAGTATATGATTATTTGCTCAGAATTCTGAAATTATAATGAAAACATTCTGGTAATGAATTGACTTTGAGCATCTGTAAATGTTAGCTAGATATCAATACAAATACTAGTTAGAATATGTCTTTACCTAGATTATTAAATAATTACAAGGTTGAGTACATGACTAATCAGAAATGTAAATGTATACCATGATAATATTTGATACCTCAAGTTATAACATATTGATTTTAAATGCTCATGTAGAAAATACAGTGTCAATTATTGGCCTTGACATACATAATCAAAGATTTATGATATAAAAACAAAGATTAATAAAAAAGAAAGTTTAATAACTGTCTAATTTTTGTTTTAAAAAACGTGAAAGCCATCGTCCGATACCAGGAGTGCATGGCAACATAGAGTTCGAAGCTCAAAATCCAACACCAGACGTGTATTCGAAAACGTGAAAAGTGGCAAGCACGGGCTCTGTCAGGCTCCTCATTAACCCAGAAAGTGGTGGCGTCGACTCGAAGCAAAACCAGTGAAAGACGATGAAAACTAGTATACGAGATATATTAGCTTGTGGTGAAGCGAACGCGGGCTCAGTCGCGACGTGTCCGTGGAAGGGACCGCACGTACTTCACGCAATCCCAGATTTGATCGCGTTAGGTTCCTAATTCAAATTTACTGGAACTTCACTGTGTTTGTGTGTTGACGCGGAAATTGGGAATAATATTGAGTAAGTTTTTTATAGTAATACTAAGGTTTCTTTAATGACCAGAATGAGTTAAAAAAATGTATTAATATTAATAAATTTTATAGAATACCTAATTAGACTTTCCTGTAAACACCTTTTAGAATTTTATTATACGTTGGTAATTACCATCTATTCTGCCTGTATGAAAAAGCGAATTAATTCGATTATAAAAAAAGAACGAGTGCGTTTAAAAGTTTATTAAACTACGAAATAGCTAAAAAACAAAAACACTCTACATACACACCTAGAAGTAAAAGGTAATAAATCCGTATCTGCTATGAATGTAAATTACCTTTTCCGTTTTAAACGGACCTATTTTTCAAGTGACAAACGTGTTTTGCATACGCACTTGTTACCTACATCTGTATTTATAGAAAGCAACGGATAAATCAATAGCTTTCATTCAATATTATTACTTGAGCTTGTAGTTTAAAGATTAATAGTCGCTATTTTGTTGCGACTATATTTGTCTGTAAGTTTTTTAACGTACGTATATACATATGTATCGTATTAAATAATTTCAAGACGTTTGTATTATCACACTCAGATGAACACCAACAGCAGAATTATTAGGTTTTATTTCTTTTAATTACCTTATAAATGACCTTTAAGCGTGTTGAATCATGTGCATTTTAAAATAATTTTGTAACTTACTTAAATACCAATCAGTGCACCTCTAGGTTTTCATAAAGATTTTTTAAAACAATCGGATGAAAAGAAGTAAAGGGGCATGACAGGCTTTTTTCTATGCGTGCACCAAACTTAACACAAATTTTGGCATTTACAGATGTTAGATTTTCAGATACCTAAATATAGTAATTGTTAAATATTCTGTAATGTTCAAAAACTTTTTAAGGAGAAAAAACTAAATCGCTGATTGCACTATTTCGATATAGTCATTATGAGACATTTTATGAATATTTACTAGATATTTATGGAAGGTACAGTTCACTTATTGCAATTATTTATATTCTGATTTCAATATTCAGCATCCATTATTGAAATGACACATCTTAAATTCTAAAATACTATATCTTATTCTTCTTCAGTTATTTTAGCGTTATCCATAACAGTTTTTGGTGTAAAAACCAACAAAACAGAAAAAAGAACTCTCGAGCGCTGGAAAACTTTGGTATTCAAATTCTGGGACACAATGGTCTTTCGAACAGTTCAAATACTAATATACACTGTCACATAATATATTCTATGGCTATTCCAGCCTTTATTTTTTAACAAAGTTTAATTCATGTGTTCGCTTAGTATTAAAAAAACTTTTATAAGGTACCAGATGAGCCCCACGGTGTTACCCGAAGCATAACTTCAGGTAACGCCGCGGGTCGAATCAATTAGTTATACAAATATATTTTTTATGTTTTTTTTACTAAATTGAGAATCTAAACCATTCTTGAGTCCTCGGGAATAGACACAAAAAAATCATTGAAATTGTTTTAGCCGTTTAGGAGGAGCTTAACACATACACAAGTACGGAAGTATTACATATTATACATGTGTACTGTGTATGTATGTATTATACATATTATATAATTGCATAAGATTATACTCGATTTTAAATATTATAAGTAATGAAGCGTTATGTTATAAAAACCATTTCAATAAGATGGTTTTAATTACACGGGTATTTTAAAGACAGTAATAAAACTTCTAAATATAAGCTGGCTAGATCGTTTCTCATGAAGCTTTTATTTATATAGACTTTAATGGTAGGTTTAGTATCTCTTAGTATGTCGTTAAGTCAAGAAAATTTAAAACGAGCGTAGTAAAGACACATGAAATAGCTGCAGTCGTTTTATTCAAATAAAATCAGAACGTTAATTATGAGGCTTCATCACTGAAGAAGTAAACTAATTAATAAGTTAATTAAGTTAAACTATAATGGGTGGGAACTTGGACATTAGTTTAAGCAAATAATTGATAGGACAACAAAAAACAAAGCAGTATTTTCTTTGTTTGTCATGCGTATAAAACTTCTTTAAATACACGGTAATGAGGACATCAACGGAACTGTAATATTATATTGTAAGAATTGCTTCAGTAAGATTTTAGGCATCCAAAGGTACGCGTTTTTAGCTTATTGTTTAACAGTTAGACTGTAGAATCCTTTAATTAAGCTCATATATATATATTTATATCATATATATAATTACTTGTTTTTTGTAAACTAAAAAGTTTTTAGCTGTCTTAATAAATGGAGCTGAGATGACCAAGTTTTGCTCGGTATTTTTTTTGGTAAATTACTTAGATCGATTTATCGCCCTCAAATATGCATACTGAATTTCATGAAAATTATTGGAGCCGTTGCCGAGATTCAGATTATGTATATCAATATATACTCTAAGTAGGGAATCTCTATTTATGAACTAAGCATATAAAATTTTTTTAAATGAAAGTTTAAAAGTACTTTTAGTTTTTTTTATGGTATGATGACCTGATGGTAAGCGATTACCGCCGCCCATGGACACCCTAACACCAGAGGCATCACAAGTGCGGTGCCGGCCTTGGGGGATGGGGAGGGGGATGAGGGGTAGGGTTGGATTATGGGCCTCCGGTATCCTCACTCACTCGGTGAAACACAGCGCAGGCGCTGTTTCACACCGGTTTTCATTTAGTGTATTCAATCTATATTATAACACCAATGACAAAATAAAACTACAAAAAAACAGTATTACTTTTATATATTTAGACACTTTAAAACTATAATTACTCAAAACCTACACATAAAACGATGTATTTAGAAACACACACAAATAAACATTATACGGAATCACATACCGGAATATAAAACATCCGTTATAATAATTTGAGGATCTATTTCCTGTTCAGATGATTGGACCCATCAATCTTTTGTGCAAAAAATTAACCAGTATTGTTCAAAAGATTTGGGTCAAAATCTGACATACATGGAATTTTATTTTATATTTGGGCGTAGCCATCACCCGCTGACTTAACGGTGTGCAACTGGACTACAATTGGTACATTGTATGACTTATCAGTATTATTATGATTCTTTTATTCGATAACGAAAGGTCAAGTGATGAATAACCAGTAATAATGTGACCGTCTGGTTTAGTGTTTGTGAAGTTACAGCAGCGTATGGTATCAAATTGCATCGGTCATAGTCAGTTGGTGTTACATGTGGTAAATATAATTTAGGGGATATAATAATGAGGAATAATGCATAGAGACGAATTTGTAAACAAGAAAAGATGCGAAAAAAATGTCACGTCTTAAAATCAAGCGATAATTTAAAAATCTATGATAGTCTCTACTAATACCAGTTGAATATGAATATGGACGTTGTTACATGTATTGCACAGCATAAGAAGATTTAGTAATTATACATCTTAGTTATTATGCTAATAACAACAACAAATACTACTATTTAAGCTTTAAAATTAGCAATCCAAAAAAATGCACTAAGATTAAAATAATACAAAAAAGTAATGAATGTCCAGCATATTTTAGAATATTTTTAGTTGTGACACTACCGAAAAATGAAAAGAAGAAAAAATATAACATTATATAAATCAAACTACAAGTATAAGATCCCATTAAAACTAGAAAGCATGCATCATCAGCAGTATAATGTGGTGGACCAACAAGACGTCTCAGATGAACACAATGTATGGCCTTAATCGCGTCATTGAGGCCTTCGGGTCACTCCCGAGTAATTTCTCGACGCTCGTTAAGAATTAATTCAACTACTTATTGATATAAATTGAATGAATGTGAAGCATGTAGTGAAAATGTGATTGGGCCTTTTATTGAATTCAATTGAGTAATTCAAATTCGATTTTATTTTTAGTTGGTTTGTTTGGGTCTGCTCTTAAACGTAATAATATGTCTGTTGCCTTTGGTACTAAGAGAATTTTCTATGCAGATAATATAGAATTATCGAAATATAAATAGTTTGCTATTCTTCAGTACAATAACCACTGACCCTGGAATTTTCAGCAGAATCGAAAATAGCTAGGAATCAAAAACGAAGGGCTTATTAATTCTTCTTCCAATAATAAACGAATACGTCAGCTATTACAGTCAGGTCATTTAGTCAAAAAAACCATATGGAGTGTAAAAAGAAAATTTTGAGTTGTTACCATGAGTTGAAAATTATAGTATGAAATGTTTTCTCGCTAAGTAGACAGACTACCCGATTAAAGTGAGGCATCTATTAGAAAAAAATCTTTATTTGAAGTCTTGAAATATATCTATCTTCAACAGTCAACACAATATATGTTGCCTGGGATAATACTCATATTGAAACAACTTTTAAAAGTATTTGGATTTCTGTAACTCCTTAAGTCATTCGCGTCCATGGAATATAAAAAAAAATATTGCACATAGGACCAACATTAATATCTTCATATATATATAATATAGGTACTAAACCTAAATTAAATTTTAGCTTAATTCCACCCGTTTAAACTCTTGTGTTTTTACTCTGCTTGTCCAAGCCCATGTGAAGTATGCACATTATTTTCATAGCTGACAATTGTAGCATGACTAATTTATATATTAAAATCGCAATACTAACATCTACTAAAATAATGTATAATTAAGGTTTACCTGAATTTCTACTATTTATGCCATATTCGCACTAAAATTAAAGTCACAAGCAAGTATGAACTGACATTACATGCAACGTCTATACCAAATAAAATGTTCTGGGCAATGACAAAACAGGAGTAATAAAGATCTTTTTTTTAAATTAATTAAACCAGTAATTAAATCACGAAGAGATAACTTAATACATTGCGTATTTTAAAATTATTTAAGTCAATTACTAAACGTTTTAAGCATGGAAAACTCAATAGCTTGAATTTTAACGGAAGCTTAAAGACTTTCGGTTAAACAATTTAAAGCCCGAACATAAAAAAATCACATGTAACTGTAATAGACAAGGCAGCTAACGGTTAAATTGCAATTGAAATACACGTACATGTGTAAAATAAACAGGAAACTATAGAGCGTTGCTTACAATAAATTGGATATTCATGAGAATATTTTCAAAGGAATTTTTTCTTACAAGCCTTTTTTAACAAACTTGGTTGAGGTTGGTTTTAAGTCAAGTACGATACAATACAGCTTTGAAGTTTTATATAGAGTAGCGGCCATCAAATCTCCACAACGATAGTGTGTACTAAACAGTATTGAAATTCTGTAAATAAATCATTGTCGGAGCTTTTATTGCTCTAACTATCCGTAATGATGTTCGTATAGCAATCAGCGCCTCTTTGATATTCTACAAACGTAAACGTTATTAGAAAACTAACGCATGTTTGAGAACGTCTTTCAGCGCTAGGTCACGTGGGCAAAATAAAATATTTGCTAATAACACAAGAGAAAAGAAGCGTTAGCGATTCTAGAAAGATAATGTGAAACACTTGACTAAGGGGGACAGGACCCATAGCTTAATTTACTCTTCCAGGAACGGAGGGGTCTCAATGTGTAAACAATAATAATAATAAATATTTCAGACCTTTAACACACAACGCCATCTAGTCCCAAACTAAGCAGAGCTTGTGATATGGGTACGAGACAACTGATATAAATACATATTTACTTTCTTTTTCTAAATACACACATATTATACATAGAAAACACCTAAACTCCGAAACAGATATTTACAGATCATACAAACACTTGGTCCGCTCAGGGAATCGATCCCGAGACCTCAAGCACAGCAGTCGCATATGCTACCACTGCGCTACCGAGGTCACTGTTTACCCATCCACAAATTACCTGGCTATGATTGCTTAACTTTGCAATAAGTCAATCTTCTTCGTTAACCTATATTCACGAGCCTCTTTTTGTAAATATTCATGGTTTTACTTTTACATGAAAATTAACTACCCATAAAGTACCGTAATAAAGCTATTTTTTTTATGTAATTAAAAAATATTCTTATCTAGTTCTTAATCATGCTAATATGAGAATGGAATTTTAATCAGTTTTAATTTAATTATTGGGGATTTCTCTTCTTTGCCAATGGTCCAATGTTGAAATAAAGAAATGTTTTTGTAGTCTACGGATGTTTTGTGTGTCTACAAAGCTTCTGTGTATATTTAAGTATCTCATTCGAATAGCGCCTTAAAAAAATATTAGAATTAATATTATTAGCAGTTATTAGCAGTCCTTCTTGGCTTCCTCTCTTTCTCTCTCTCATTTTACATCCTTATCTACCCCAGTACCTATGAAAAGCAGTAAATTTTAATGTTCTTACACTCTGTATTGATAATGTTTACAATGTTTCTCACTTTTTAGGGTTTTGTACCTCAAAAACGGAAGCCTTATAGGTCAACTTTGCGTTCTGTCAACTATCTATCAACAACCTTTTTCTTTAGGAACATTTGGAGTTGTCAAGCTGAAATTCATATCAAATACTCAAATCTACTGTTCCTTGGAGCTCTGAAAAAAACAATCTTCTAAGTGAACGCAATCAAAAGATAGGTACAGTCGTATATACTGCACCATACTGCACTGGTACTTCCCTGGAACTCAGAATCTTGAAATTTGGTACGAAACAACGTCTTATAGCATATATAAAGGAAAAATTATGAAAAGCATAAAATTTTAGTTTCATCATATAACTACGGGTTACCTTTTACCTACAGGTTTGTACGAAACCTACGGTACGCGAGTCCGATTCGGATTAGACTGGTTTTTAAAAAAATGAATAATTGTTTTTACTATTGACATATATAGCCTGCCTCGTTAGTTTAGCGGTTGGCTACACGACTGCTAATTTAGAGGTCTCCGATTCGAAGACCGGGTCGCCCAAAAAGTGTGGAGAATCAGATTCTGATTAGCGGTCAGTTATCCCCAGTCATGTCGTATAACCGTCCAATCGCTTTATGATAGCGAGGGAACAGAGAGTCCACCTGTATTTTCTCACACAGTTGTACACTATAATATTTCCTGCGTTGGCTTGTCTCCGTTGCGACTGGCCGTCGTGACTAATAATTCAAATCGCACATCTGTAAATTTGTACAGCAGCAGCAGCAGTTTAACAGTTCTTACAATAATCAGTTTGTTACTATATTTAATAACATCTCAACGAAGTCCAGTTTCAGGATTAGTTTACGTACCTCTTCGATCTTTATCATTTACTTAATTGATATTGTGTTTTTTGTTAAACATGTTTATCTAACAATTATTCGCTAGACAATGTAGTTTGTATAGCCAGTCTTCTATCAAACAATGAAATTAATAGTTGCACTCGGAAAGGTAATTAGAGTTTATCTCATTGCACGAACAATTCCGTATTTATTTACTTCATTATCCGATTCTGAATCTTAATAATTTGTCAGACAGGTATTTAGTGGTGCAATTTGTCGGAGTCATGGAAATGATTTTGAAGATCTTATTTAAAATAAAAACAGGTTTTGTTCATCTATTTGCAAATAAACAACAGGAAACGATTGATAATAATTTTCTTTCTTTTAACATCTATGGAAATATTTGTCATATCTGTAAAATGATGCATGAGAATTTCTCTGCAATATTTAAATAATTACAAATATTGTCATACAGTCATGTTCAGAAATTCTAACTAATTACAGTTCAATATATTTGGCGATAAAGTGGTTTAATATTTAACAATATACGTAAATATGACTAATGTGATTCAGTCACGAGCAGTGCTCGGTATTTTTTTTTAGGTAAATTCTGTATTTTTTTTTATTATTTACTATATAGTAATAAAGAACGAGCAGATTTATAGCCTGATGGTAAGCGATTCTGTTTACCCGCAACACCAGAGGCGTCACAAGTGCGATGTCGGCCTTTGGAGGATAGGGAGGGGCGTGGGGGGAGTTGGGTAATGGGCCTCCGGTATCCTCAATTGCTCGCTGAAACACAGTACAAGCGCTGTTTCACACCGCTTTTCTGTGAGGCTGTGGTATCACTCTTGTCAAGCCTGATTCCTTGCTAGAATCTAGAAACCCCTTGCATTTTCATTTCATCAAAATAATTGGAACCGTTTCCGCGATTCAGATTATATATATATATTCTTAAATAACAACAATGTATACCTTGGTCTAATTATACTCAAAGACATGTACTCTATAAAACAATGAGAGGGTTCAGTGTTCTGCGCTAAAGGGACCTAAAGATCGTATTACAGAACACGGCTTAAGTCCCGTACAAACTATGTTTAATGATTACTTGAGCAAACATTCTTGAACTAGCTACGAGTCTTATTTGCTAAAGAACCATCTTAAAACTTGGATCAAAGACATGAGACTTTTAGAAACAATGTTTTTATTACTGAAACTACGTCTCAAACTTATACATTAAACAACTTAAATTTATTTCTACAATAATACAATTAAACATATACATGAAGTAACAATTTCAGGTGATTCTGATTCAAGGTTTAGCTTTCGGACACTTCTAAGATTCAAAAAGTTTCTAAAGCTAAATACGAATAGTTTTCAAAATCTTTAGTCATTTAAATATTTCTCAATCAATTCAAAAAGTTTTATTATCTTCGGAATTTTACGTCAAATATTAATAGTTCTGTTTATATTAAATCTCAGAGTATTAAAAATTGTTATCTATTGTGAACAATAATTCTACTGAAACTCATTTTATTTAGTATTTTGTAATATGTATACAAAGAATTTAAATAAAAAAAAATAATGAATAAAAATACGAAAAATTAAGTACTTAAACTTAGGTTATGTTTAAAAAAAGTTATTACTCATAAATTTTAAACTCGTATGTTTTTATACTATTCTTATATTTTGGAGCCTCTGCTTGTGAAAGTTTAATCTCAAGTCCAATTTTACTTGAAAAAAACTACAAAAGAGAAAGAAAGATTTAAAGTAAATAACCAATGATTACATTCATTCGGTCTACAATAAAAATTTAGCATTGCAACAATTATACTTTGATGCTGACTGGCGCTGATTATTAGCTTTAAACTATCTGACTTGCATCGTAATAACTATGAATCAAACCTAGTGCAGTAAATTATATAAACTTAGTTTGAATATTTTTAAGATGACACTGCGTTGGTATCTCACAAGATAATTTCTCTTCAAAATGTTAATTTTAAATAAGTGATTTAAAGTTTTTATATATGTATGTCACTATTACTAGTTTCTTCAATAACTCGTGAGGAACTGAAGAGGATTGTGACTGAAGTGGGCCAGTATGTCAGCAATTTCTTACGGGCCGTGGTAATTTAACATCATTCGTTATAGTCACTTTAGTCACCATTGTGTTCACATTTAACACCTATTTCCAATTATAAGCAAACTGCAAGTCACAGAGTCTACGTGAAATCTATATTATAATGAATACTATATAAATATTTGTTATTATAGTATTTAATAGATGTCCATATTGTCATTCTTATTTTAGCTGCTAAATTTTGCTCGGTTTTTGTATTGGATGATTTCGATTTATTATGATCATTATTTTATAGGTGATAATGATAATATGTATATCGTTTCAATCACTCATATTTGTTTTGTAAATAATATGGAACTTTGGTAGATTCCTTTTAAGCACAAATCGGATAGTTCGACCGATAATCGTCTGGGTAAACGAGTTCTTGAGAGGAGACCGCGTCTCGGCAAACGTAATGTAGGACGTCCGCAGGCCAGGTGGAGCGATGATTTGCGCAAGACGGCTGGCAGGAGCTGGGCGCGAGAAGCCATAAATCTAACTAAGTGGTGTTAAATTGGTGAAGCCTATATCCAGCAGTGGACTGCGATAGGCTGATGATGATGATGATGGATAGTTCGACCTGGATCATATCACAACCTCACAAATATATGGTTTTAAGCACTTCATTCCTTGGTTTTCACCGACACCGCAACCGAAGCATACCTAGCTCATACCAACATTGGAATCACATATGGACTACTTTGTACCGCGGCATCCAACGTGCATGCAGGTGGAATTGCAGACAAAAGTTAGTTATATAATATCTAAAAAGAATACTTGCTATGTCATAGAATTTATTACACTCACTACTCCAGGAATGGTAGTGAATATACAAATAAATCGTACTCATAGCTTCGTACGATAAAATAATATATTGAAAATCTAAACAGAAATAAGACAAGCATATTTTCTTCAATAAAACTAGCAAGAAAGTCAATAAGGTTTATTGACGAGCTTTCAAATGTAAAGATACTTGTGGTAAGCTTAAAATAAGTACCAACTATGCGGTCGCGTAAGCAATGTGTCTTCTTCTGGTTTTTACATCTTCAGTGAACTTAGTGGTAAATATAAACACTTAGTTGCTTAGTTAATTCTTTCTTATAGCTTTGCCTTAAATTATCTTTTAGATTGGACTTAGAACTAGTCTTACAGTATATCACAGAGTATATTTCTTGGCACCTTTCCACAAATATTCTTCACTCAATTGTTGAGCAGTAACGAAAAAATTGCTTAATTCTTGTTTATTGAGAGGTTAAGATACCACTTGGGTCGAATATCTATACTAAAATTAGAAAACGTTATCCAAAACAACAGTACTTCAATTTTAGTTTGAATAATAATTGCATGGTTTTATAGCCCATTTAATAACAAAAACTATGCTACTATCACTAAGCTGACGCTGAAAAACTGAGCAACATTGAAACATATTACTAAAGTGGGAAAACATAATTATTTAAGAGAGATGCAGAAGAAGTTGGGCTGGTCCTTTTATCTAAGATAAAACAGTAACTTATAACACATAATATTTTAATGGTACTCAGCATGCGGGAAAACCGGGGCAATACGAAAGTCCATACTTAAAGTTGCACTATGCAGTAATGCATTAAGTATTGAAATATTCTCGAAGAGCTCTCAAAGTAGTAGTACTAAACGAGAAAGAGTTGATTATAAACCAATTTCACCTTTTTGCAGAATCTCCAATAGTTGAAGCTTCTAATATAAAAATGGTTTAACAATTTTATAAACATACACTTACGATGAAACTTCTAAGTGTAAAACAGAAGCGATCAAATACCCACATTTTAACGACTATAATTGCGTAACCAAGGGCAAATTAGAACCAGAATTTAAAATACCAGACATTGAATTTAAAATAAACAGTAAATTGAAAGAAAAAGCAGGTGATACGATGGTAGATAATAGAATTTTTTATCCGGATGGATTGATTAGGGACGCATGTAATTTAAACTGGTTGTTGCCGAGAAGGTCAAGCCCTCTAACACAATAATAATGTTGTTCAACCTAAGAAGCTACCATGTAATTTAAAATCATTGTTTTTTTTATTTTTCACTTATGTCTCTGAAATCAATAAATTCTTCTCGTTTTTGCTATATTTTTATTGACGCTTGAATGACCTGTTATTAGTAGCATTTCTCAATGTATGGCCTATCTGCTAAAAAATACAATTTGTATTCAAACTAATAGATCCTGAGACTAGCGCGTTTAAGGACACAAATAAGTAAATTCTTCCGACTTAAAATCTTAGTATAGACAATATTCGTCAGATCCAAAGCAGAATTACCTACAGAATTGAACTTGATGAGGATAGAATCGAACTGGTATCTCACAACCCATAACGATAATTTTGCTGTTCACATATTTTTTTACAAGACTAAAAGCTTACAAACAGTTGGACTCTTGTTTTGAACAATAGTGTAGTTAATATTAGATACAATAGAGATATATAAAAATACATTTTTAAATGGAATGAAGTATGTCAAACGATGCAAATCAAAACCACGTTAAACAAGACCACAAGCAGTTAGCACTGTACGGTATAGATTTATCGGTTCGATAGTTTTGTTAGAATTCAATTATAGCATGGCAGTGGGTAGGTCACTGCTCTCTATGCACTGGTTTGTAGCTTTGTATATAATCGGCAATGTATTATTTATAATAGTATTGTTTGTTTCCTAATACGCTCACGGAAGTATAAACTATTGTTTACAGAGATTTATCTCTGCGATTGTTTGCAGATGGTGCTGAACTTGGAGACAGAGAAAGCAGACTTCATTAAACTATTGCTTTAAAAGCTGTAATATTTAGCTCATGATTCTATCATAGTGGAGTGTTTATTATTTGTCTTGGATAACTGATATTTAACTAAGAGAATTCATTGACTCTATTTTTAATAACTATCATTTTTATTTAATTTCATGCTCAATATTCTGAATTTAAACTCTTCAACTTAATTTTAAATTAAAGTTAAAAATATTTAATAAAATATTCTTGATTCAAACACACAATAAAATAAAAGTTGTGCTTTTGACAGACTACTTTAGTGTAAATATATGTTCATAATTGTATATGTTATTATAGTAATTATAGAAAGTATTGCTATCGTAGTAGACAGTGATCAGGAGTACTTTTATAATTGAAAACTTCTTATGTATTCGATATTCAATGCAGATAATTTATGACTCATCATAATTATATGTCATCTTGTTTAAAAATACTATGACTCATACTGGAGTATCAGCAACTTGACATTATTAAATTATACTTTCTTCTAACGAATCGAAAAGTCGGGCAGTTGGCGTCTTTACTGTGTCAAGTATTTTTCTGTATTTATCAACCTAAGCACGTAATGTTAATTCTAAATACAAAGTTAGAGATAAATTCACCTCCTAAATCAATTAGAATATAAACTGAGCATGTGGTCAGAATAAAGTGGCATGTTTGTTAGAACTTTATTCAGACCACACACTACACACTTGTCTCTAGCATAGCTCCCTGAGGCACACCACCCTAGTATTCATCAACGACGAAGCTTGAATACCAAGTGATGCCTTTATTATTGTACAGCAACTGGTCTCAGATTAAAGACAAAGTTAGGAAAAGTTCTCACATGTACAACAAGGTAAATGAAATAGTAAAAACCCGACGTCAACGTTGTCGGAAGCATGTTAATGTACAAAGACGTTTGCAGGTACTATATGTGACTTTCTTAGCAAAAATTTCGATATATTTAGTGGATATCAAAATCAGGCCACGAATGTTTCTGAAATGCTAAGTACTCGAATTGGAAATCTAGGCATTCCTGAATAGATACATAAATTTAGTTTCACTTTGTAAAAAACTTTTATTGTGTACTCATTAGTGACTGTGAGCAATTATCACCTTCCATGGACACTTGCAAATTAAGAGATAAAAGTATATTGTGAGCCTTTTTTATTAAGACAACACCCTAGTAACAGGCAGAGGAATTGGATGGCAATATTTGGTATCTGTGAGCTTATAAGAAGCGTAAGACTGCCCTCCAATACAAGGAGAGGATCCTCCAACCCGGCGAAACGAACCTGGCTGGCGAGCCGCGGTCCAACGGTTGATGATAGGAAGTTGTTCATATAATAATCGACCGAGAACTTCTATATCACGATTCAGGATTAATAGTTACTTTGTATAGTTCATTACTTCGTTGTTCGGTGTGTCTCTGTCAAAATGGCGCTGTAGTATGTTTTATCTGTGTGGAAGTCGCCACACTGTCATTCAAGAAAAGAAAACAAAATTGACTCTCTTCCTACTTATATAAATCAAATTGACGTTTGGTATTGATAATATTTTATCTTCCATTGAATTATGTCAACAAGTGATCATTCCCTTCGAAATATCTTAAAGCTTTCATACAATTAATGTCTTTATCTGACTCGATGTTATGTATCATAGTATCAGTCGACCGTAACAATAGCTATTACAGATTTATTGTGGCCATAAAAGTTTATAGAACAGCGATTTGACATCTTATTTTTGTTACTTAAATCATGTAATAGTTTATTATAACTGAGTGGTTATGCTGACAAACTTTTATTTGTGAAGTAACATTGTATTCATTATTGTTATAGCTATGAATGCGGGTTTCTTTGTTTGTTATAGTCAAATTCAATTTGAAATTTTATATATTTAAATCAGCATCATTCAATTTACACAGATGTGGAATTCAAGGACTGTAAATTGTAAAGAAAAGAAATTGGCGTCGCGGGACGTCTAGCAGAAGCAGTATATTGAAATAATTGTATACTTAATGTTTATGTTCCTCTATCTACACGTTATTCGTTACATATAGGTTAACTATCACATAGGATGACCACCACTCTTGGATTCTGCTCATGCTTTCCATCAGGCAGGGCGGAGTCATTTCGGCAGCTTATACATAAAAAAAAAATGTATGCTGTAGCGATGTATCGCTTTTTCTTTTTTTTTTTACGTGGTGGAATGCCTTTACGCACCTCGCTCCCCCCCCCGCGGGGACAGGGGGTTCGCTTTGTGTGGGACTCCTGACTGACTCGCCAGACTACCCACTAAACCACAACAGTGTGCCACTCTGCGCCTGAGACGGGAGAGATCCGGGAACCGCTTTCTTACGCCATCCGGATAGCGATGTATCGCTAATCTAACCTTTAAAATTTTAAATATGTTTACATCAAAAAAAGTTTTTTCTGAACAGTAATAACAATATTTTTTAATCAAGATGCATAATCATGTAAGTTTATCATGTGTTCAAAACTGATCAAATAATTTCTTCGTACAGCGCTCATAGACCGTTACTTTTCAATATCATTTTCATAGCTATGGTATATAGGTCATTTTACAACATTGTTTTATCGCATTTATTTGCCGTTATAAATAACGATGTATTCCCATCCATGAAATTATATAATTAAACTGACTGTTCTTTAATAGAAATCGATAGATTTATAAGTAAGTTTATGTTGATTGCAGTTAGAATTGATATACCTATTAAAATAAACATGTATTTTAGCAAAGATATATTAGGTATTTGACGTTGAATCAATAACAGTAAGTTTCTATGCTGAAAACAAATGAGGAGACGAGACACTTAATATTGAATAACTATCTCAATTCATGGGAAGTTGCAAAAACATCACACGTGAGTAGATGTTTTTTAATAGCATCCACAAAATTCTAGTTTATAGATATTAAACTTATTCAAACCGTCAATTTTAAAAATGACACTAATTTTAACTTGAGTTAGAAAGTAATTTTCATTGATAACTACAAGACATGTAGTACATTTACTTATCGAATTAAAAAAAAGTGCGTACGTACAAAGTACACATGTCAGAAGTGAAACTTCTTAGCTCTCTCCCACCTCTCGCTCCATGGCACTGTGCGTGATACGACAATCGCTCTATCTCACTTTTTCTCTCGATCTTTCTCACTTGCTTGCTCCCTACTCTCACTCTCGCTAGTTGCTTCATGCTACGTTCGCCCTGTCTTACTCTCTCTCAATCGGTCTCGATCGCTCTCTCTCTCTTTTACGACACTTCCGTTGCATACTTGCGTGACGTTACATTTGTAAAAATTTTACCCTCATGCGCCTAAAGAAGTTTCACTTCAAAAAACCTGATGCCGTATTCGTATGACTATTAAAACAAACAAAAGTAAATACTTTAAAACCGCACTAATATTTTACTTAAACTAAAATCTAAGCGGATAGTAATCTACGTACGGAAAAACAAGAAATTAATGACAGTGTATTGTGGCGAGAGCAAAAAACAAAACAGTGGACAATGGCATAGGGCAGAGACAATGATTGTTATACCAGACCGTGAACGCGCGCTTTTGGTGCGAATATTGCAGTGTATTTTTTAAATAACAAGAATTATAAAAATTCCACGAAGCGGTGCGCTCATTAAAATGTTTTACTCTTTTTTAATTTTACTTGGAGAGATTGAAATTGATATTCTGGGTAACCTGTTCTGAATTTTCGGGTGGAATAAAGCAATATTTAAGAGAAGTGGCTGGTGATTGATTTAGGTTGCTATGTTATTTTAAAAGAGCTTTCGAGTTTGAATTATTTTTACGGGTTAGGTATTTTATTAGTGCACATGTCGGTCCTTCTGAAATTATTGAAATTGAAATCGCAGTACCTTCAAACAAACTCACAAGAGAAAAAAAAAACATTTGTGTCATTTTTATATATTATTCGTATTTAAATTTATTGAAAAGAACTATCTGCATTCGTTTCTTCTATCAAAATTTTCACAAGCACCTTAGAATATTGAACAAGGCTCCTTTAGTCCATAAACAGATAGGATCTGTTTATCTATAGGTATATAACAATAACAACCTCAAACAAATTTGTGATCCCAAACTAAGCAAAGCCCGTAGTGGCCCGTCTATTGATAAAATTACTTATATATTTCCAAGTAAATACATTCCACAATCATAAAATAATAGATTTTACTACTTCAGATTTCCAACAGTAGACCAGCAAGCTCTTCAAATCCAAACCTTTTGAAACCATTATCACTGAATCAAAATCCCATATATCGACACTCTCTTGAGACAAATTGAAACATTTTATTTATTTTTTACTTTCATTAGGTTCTTGTCATGAGGAATGATAATTTCGACAGTCATTGGGTGACACTTAAATCAGTCTAACACCACTATACAATACTATCAGTTTCATTAGCAATGACTGATTCTAATATCTCAATGAATCGATGTACTACTATGAGCTTTGCTTTTGTAAAAAAATATTAACAATTAATGAATCCTGAACTCATATTTATCTCTAGTTTTCATGTATATGCAAACAGAATAAGTTGGTTCAGCATGGTAATTATTATCAATTTTATGTATGGTTGTTCATATTGCCAGTAAAAGATTTTGTCTGTTTTTTTTCTGTGAAACTCTTATTTGCAATTTACATTTAACTGTTAATTTAATAAATTGTAAATTTGTTTAATTTTAATTAAAATAACACTGTCTGTTAATAACTGTGTAATTGGTTGTTGCATCAAATATTGTATGTTTATCTTTTTCCTTTGTATAAAAGTTTTGATGCTTTATATTTAAAAAAAAAACAGATTCATTGCGCAGATTTCGTAGTTTATTTATTACTTACTTAAAGTAAATTTCAAGCAAAATTAGGATATAAAGGGTCACTTTGGCATAGCTGGCGAGTTTTCCAACAATACTTTACTGTAGATTTTAATTAAATGTTAAAATACGCTTAAAAGTTAAGAAATAATAAAATCTGCATTTATTAACCGCACGCCAGTGATTCAATGCATGCACATAAAATGTCGGAAGTGTATTTCAATACTTACGGGTATCTACCAACCATTTATATCAAACGGCCAGCCTGACAGACCTCTGCACTTCTTAACATTCTCATCGATCACAACGAAAGCCACAAATGCAAGGGAGATAATCGGGCTCTCGATTGACTGGTCATTACAATCTACTCTTATAACAACTACTGTTGGACTGAAACTGGGGATATTCGAAGATAACTCCCGTCGATTCCGAGTTAATGGAAAAAATGTTTTTGCTATTTAGTGCAGAAGTATTAAAAGATTGCTGTGCATAAAATTGAATGTTGTCTTACTGTAGACAGTATTTATGCATTCCTGGTACCGTTTTATTAAAGTACTTCATAGCTGACGGTAATAATCTGAAGTAATAATATAAAAAAAGTTATAATATTGATATCAGTGGTTTTAAATGAGTTGTAAACCAAGTAACAAATAACTAATCAACTTGATAACATTATTAGAAAACACATTGAATAACAATTCATATTATGAAATAAAAATAACTTGTCGTAGTTATTTTTATTTCATAATATGAATTGTTTATATTAATCAATAATTTATATTTGTAGTATTTCCTTCTAGTTTAAGCTGTCGTCGATTTAAATTGACACAAAATTTTTTAAATTTAATGTATGGAGCACAAATTGAAATCGAATCAACTCGATACTCGCAGCGAATCAAGAAGGAAAAAGTCACTTCAATTGATCGAGTACTTAACATGTAGAGATGTGAAACCGAAAGTATCTGCAAAAATAACAGAGTAAAAAAAATATTTCGGAATACCACTTTCACTTACCTATTACAATGTCAAAACAATCCAATAAGAATACGAACGGTATATGTTGTTAATAGTAATTTGAAGTATCGCATATTAATGTTACACTAGTGAAGTTAGGTGATACTTCTCAGTAACTAGTATTTGAGTATCTGGTTTTCATTATGAATGGATCTAAGGCCTCGTTCTGTCAGTGTTTGATCTATGTTAGTTGGTAATAAGATAAATAGTATATAAATGAAGATTTATTAGATTACTAATAGAGAAACACTCCTGATAGTTCATTAGCTAATTTGTTTGCTTACAGATAAAATATTGTTTTTTTCCTTACGAAAATTATAATGTTTTTATACATTAATATAACATTTTTTAAAGCTCTGTGTATGTTTTGTATTAAGTATATAATTAATATAACTATTAGTTCCATAAAAAAATATTTATTAACTATCGGATATGAAGTAAACAATTAAATGTAAATATGACCTTAAAGGAGACATTGAAGAATTAGTTCCTATTTATACTAACAAAAGCATTAGAAAGTCTAGAAATCAAAGCAAAAAATATTTAAATATAAACCTACGTTTATTTTCATGTAGGTGATCATCATTTTCCCTTCCCCTTATTCCTTGGATCGATGCAATGAATTTTCTAATTCCGTTCTCCTCTATCACTTATCAATTCACTGCTAAGTCCCTTCATTGCAATATCCACTTTTACGTAGAGTTAGAAAGAGATATACTTCGACATGATAACAGATTGGTTCGACCGCAGTAATACTCCAACCTCATAGAAAATCGCGATTGACCAATTCTTTTGTTTTCTGTTACCGAATGAAGGTAATCTTTTTTAACGTGTGGAGTTCCCCTCAAACCATCCATCCACTAATACTGTGACGAGGTAATGTATCGGAATCAGATCAACTATAACCACACGTGAACCACTAGGCTCCTGAGGGATCCAGGAACAGTTGAGATTATAAAATTCAGACTGGATTACGGGAGCACTAAACTAACCCTTTCTTTATTAATGAGACTTTATCGCGACGCAAGGCCTAAATTTTATAAGTATAAAACTACCATTGGTTTGCTTCCAACAAATTGAGTTAAATTATTACAATAGTGTTCAAGTAAGTAGTGATTGATCACTGTCAAGACAATAAAGTATGCTACGTACGGGCGATCCTTGAGCACCTCTAGAGTTGGAAATAGCTGGTAGACTACGAAATATTGTCCAAACACAATAATACACAAAAGATGAAAGTTTATTAGTTTGTGTATTTGTATATTTATTACTTTTTCACGCTGAAGATGACATACATTTTTTTTGACATTTGTTATGAGCAATATTTATAAAACTGCGGGGCTACTTAAAAGTGTATAGTGACCAATCCTTTTTATTTTTCTACTTAGGATTAC
Organism: Hyphantria cunea; assembly: GCA_003709505.1. NCBI lineage: Eukaryota > Metazoa > Arthropoda > Insecta > Lepidoptera > Erebidae > Hyphantria > Hyphantria cunea. Next base: position 1,081,816 of record PKRV01001710.1, on the reverse strand, counting down.
AAGCAAAGCCTAGCCAGGTCAGTACTAGCTTAGTATTTAGATGAGACTTACACATCCCAACTATTAGGCAATGTCGAAGTGAGAGAAGAAGAAGAAGTCTTGTGACAGTCGCTCCACATGAAAATTCGAAGTTCAGTGTTGTGGTGGAAAAGTCGGTACAAACATAGTTTAAGAAAAAGGCTCGGAGTATAAAATAATAAGTACTAGAAGACTTTAAGTTTATTATACGTGCATGTCCATTTCAAAGTATCGATGAAAATGCTTTGTTTTTAAATAATTCTTTCCGAACAATGTTTTTAATGTACCGTGATGTAATTACCATTTAGTTCCGAATCAACTGGAGTGAGAGCGCCAGTGAAATCTAAGAGCATTGCTTATTTTTTATGTAGTTATTATTTCAAGCCGTCTTCTCCAAGTTCTGATTCTAATTATACTTAAATGTTCCCAACTGTTGAGCCAGAGGTCATTGTATTGAAGTCCATAAAGTCCATTATTTAAGATCATCATCACCAACAGCTTTCTATAAACCACTGCTGGACAGAGGCATCTACTTAGAAAAGAGCTATTGGCCTGTATACCACGTTGGCCAGACGCGTTGGTATAGGTATCTCTTATGGTTCGGATGTGTTAATAACAGCAATTCCCGGATCCCTCCCTTTTCAGGCGCAGAGTGGCATACCGTGTGGTTTTAGTCGGTCCAATTGCGACACACCACCCCGACGCAATCCCCGGTGGATTTACGGCCCGAGGGGGTGTGGACAGGTTAAAAAAAGGGTTTATCTTACAATTATACTTCTCTTTGCAGTGCTGTAATTATTCTGCATGCAATGTTTGCTGTCACAGTGGACTCTTACGATACCAGTAAGATGAATAGGGTTGGTCAAACTCCATATCCTTAATCCATCACCACACAAATATGCGAATAAATTAGATTGGATTCTATAATTCATCAATTAGATTAGATTAAATAATTTACAAAATGATATAATTATTATTATTTGTGTTACGTTTACATTCCATAATGGGTTGTGCTTTATTTTAGGCATCTAAAAATTAACATTTTAATGATAAATTTATGTAAATAGTTGCGTTTAGACTGCTTTATTTTACATAAATTAAAATGAAATTTAGCTGTGTAAGTTTAAATAGATTTGGTTTGTTGTTGCATGGTTTGAGTATTAATGTCATTATCATATTTTTAGAAAAGACTGTAATGATTTAGGATCTAAGTTTTATCATATTATCTCAGTTTTATCTTACAGCAAGTAATTGGCACCTAATACAAGCTTCATTCTCTTGTCTCCATAATTTCCCGCACCAAATTCTCATTTTATGGAAGGGAGATTTAGACTTCGGTATCTTCAATGAATGTAAGAAGAGAAAGAAGAAATGCAGGTGGACTGTGTGGCCATGTCATTACTTCAGTCGATCTGGCCCATGTTTGCTGAAACATGACTCTTATGCAGTTGAAATTAAGCCATCTCAGATCGAAATTGGATATCGAAAACTACACTAATACCTAAAAATTAAAAAAAAAAACATCTACGCTACCTATAACCCTTGATCGATTAATCATATGCCAAAATTGCCTTACATCTTTTTGGAAAAGCTATAATACTCTTGTAATGTTGGACCAATATTAACCAAAGATAGTTAAAAACCATCGCAAGAAAAAAATTGGCTTTCAAATCCGTTGGAGAGCTATAATGCTACAGATAGACTCACATACACAGACAGACAGACATCGACGTCAAACTTAAAACTCCCCTCTTTTTGCGTCGGGGCTAAAAATAGAAAAAAGTATTGAGTTTTTATATGGTAATGGGTAAAAGATATACAGTGTCACCACTCCTATTTATTCCACTGGTGTTGCAAGAGTTGACTAAGGTAGTAAGTACTACAAAGGACAACAGCACTGCGAAGGGAAAAGAACTTTGATACAAACCCTAAACATATAGGCACATTCGGCCAGCATGATATAGTAGGCCAAGGCCTCGTTTCTAAAGAGAAGCCTATGTCCACCAGTGGACCGTTTAGGCTAGTGAAGTTGATGAAATTTAAACTACATATATTAGCATAAAATTGAATTTATAACATTGGACCCGTTAAAACCATTAAAACAAATTTCTATTAATATAAATGACTCCTTAATTAACTAAACTAATAACTTAATTTTTTGTAACCTGCTAGGCGAATGAATACAAGCGCCAATTTATCATTTATTTGACAGCTGACACGCCCATTACATCAAAAAGATCGTTCGAAAACACCTGTCTATTGTTGATGACATGTTTGCGAATTTTTTAGCTTTCTTTTTCTTATAATTCGCTTTCAAGTCGACATCATTTAATTTATGATTTGGGTTAGAATGGTGAGTGCTGTGTTATATGTAGAATTATATTGTTCCTTTTCCTTTACGGACATTAAAATTTAGTTTCATCTCCATGCCAATATAACAAAGGCTAAAATTTCATAGGACTTATGAAGTTTATTTTAGCCGTATTTTTTATATGTATAATGTATATTGTACTTTGTTTGAAACAAAAATGATACGTAGGGAATGATAATGCGAGGTGAGGTGACCATGCCTAGTGAGCTACGGTCCAACGGTTGACGTTGGGATGTGGCTATGTTAATCGGCGCGAGAACTTCTATTGCGCGATTCAGGATTGGGACTTTCTTCGTAGTAAGAAATGTCTTCAGTTGATGGCGCTGTAGTACATTTTTGATGCGCTGTATATGGAAGTCGCTACAATATAAGTAATATAAAATAAAATCAGTTGTTCAAAACCACTTCATTGGTTTCGTAGACACTGTCTCAAGAATCAAGTTATATTTCAATAGGAAATCTCCCAAAGCTTTTTAAGCTCATATGGCTGATTCATTTGATAGCTTTGGGAGATTTCTCCAGAGTTAACTGGAGTGATAGCACGGCCTCGTGGAAATTGAATGTTGAAGAATTTTTTAGTTGTTTTTTAAAAAGTGAGCGAGGTTAATGTAGCCTAAAGCTCTTTTATAAAAGACAACAGGTGCATTAAAAAAATCTCGTGTCACAGGAAAACCTTAAAAACATACAAGAAACTGACACAAAATTATGGATCCCATGTGGAGTTTGAAATTACAACGCTTAGCGCAGTAGAAACTGGTGTGATCGCTTAAATCACTTAACTAAAAAAATATATTGAAAATATTCATACTAAAACAACAGTACATTTCCACCAGAATATTTTATTAGCAATAATATATTATAAATATATATTAAATAACTCTTTAAATATCAATGCCACGGTATGAGACTAAACAAAAAAATATATAAAAATGAAATGAAGATACAAATGAATCACATCGTTACTCAAATTCGATCGCTTCCCACACAAAAAAAAAATCTTAATAAGTTGAGCAGTAATAAAAACCAACTCGGCTAAGATTCGTGACAAATTTACAGTGGCAAAAAAAGTACCTTTTTATTGGCAGTAGCCTAAAAAATAGATTGAAACATTATTGACTTGTTATTTCAATATCATCATCATCAGCCCATCGCAGTCTACTGCTGGACATAGGCATCTCCAATCGCACGTGCTTAGTTCGATCCATGGCTTCTCGCATCCAGCTCCTGCCAGCCGTCTTGCGCAAATCATCACTCCACCTGGCCTGTGGACGTCCGTTATTTCAATAAATAGCTAGTAAATCCTACTAAAAATAGAAATGCAAAAGATTGTATGGACGTTTAGATATTTGTTACTGTTTTACACAAACACTACTGAACGCTTATAAATCACAATGACACATAGGTTAATATTTATCGCGATAACCGACATAGACGCGGGCAGAAGAGGTAAATAACACCTAGACAGAGAACAAAAGATCATGTTCATCACACATACATTTGTCCTGAGTAGGAATCCAGGACCGCTAGGCTTGGCAGTTGAGATCTCCAATCACTAGACGAAAAGGCTCACCTACCTACCTCACCCTACTACTAAATCAAGATACCACATCAATTTTCCTAGTTGTTATTTTTTAGGGTTCCGTACCCAAAGGGTAAAACGGAACCCAATTACCAAGACTTCGATCTCCGTCCGTCCGTGTATCAGCAGGCTCATGAACCATGACAGTTGAAATTTTTAACAACAAATACTAAAAAACCGAATAAAATAATTATTTAAGGGTAATTTTTTTGCTCGTTTTTGCTCAATATTGATAACGGCAACAGGCAGACGCTTGTAATGTAATATATATAATAGAAACGGTCTGAACTCTACCTTCTGATTTTTTACTATCAACAAATCTGCCTAAACAATTTCATTTTCAATTCAGTTATCAATAAATACTAAACGTTCAATTTGAAAGATAAAAATGTTAGTACCGGTCTAAAGCCTGTTCAAACAATACCGTTGATTCACAATACCGTTACTCGTAGTTAACCATAAAGTTTAGCCGTAAGATTGTAGAATAATCGTAATTAATCTATCTATTGTGAAGCGTAACGATCTCTTCAACATTTATATTGCTCTGATATTACAATTCAACGGGAGCACTCTAATGGAACTAACTTGAGATATTTTTAACATCGTTTTTGTTAATATCTCAAAATCGTCTTTTATTGCAAATAATCTATACAATTGACTACCTCGTTGGCGCAGTGTCAGCGTACGTGCCTTCTGAGCATGAGGTCTCGGATTCTCATCCTGGGTTGGACCAAATGTTTGTATTATCTGCAAATATTTGTTTCTTGGAGTTTGTTGATGTTTGTTGCTTTCCTTCAAAATGGGTTCACCAAAGTAAGTCAAAACTACAGCATGAGTTAAGAATTTACTCATCTGCTTTAATAGCACATAACGGGCTCAAGAACTTTGCACACAATTATGAAACGGAAATGTAATTACTAGAGCTATTTCAAGACAAATTGTTTCTACGCTGTAAATTAATACTTTTCCACTTCGAGAACAGCTCATAAAATTCGAACCTAGCCTTGTGTGCCATCACTTGTAAATTATGTTATATTTATCAGTGTATGATACATACTACATATACAAATATATGTAGTATATATCTATTGTATTTATCAGAGGATGCTAAATATGTGTAAATATTTTCCCCGTGGGAGAGCCACGCTTCGGCATGCATGGGCCAGCTCGATCGGAGTGATACCACGGCTTCACAGAAAACCGGTGTGAAACATTGCCTGCGCTCTGTTTCAGCGAGTGAGTAAGGATACCAGTGGCCCATAATCCAACCCTTCACCTCATCTCCCACCCCATCCCCCAAGGCCGGCAACGCACTTATGACGCCTCTGGTGTTACGGGTGTCCATGGGCGGCGGTAATCGCTTACCATCAGGCGATAAGTCTGCTCATTTGCACTTTGAGCAAATAATTGGTAACAAACATTTTACAAATTTATAATTTCACAACTTTATGCAGCGTGATCAAGTTTATATTTGTCGATGATACCTGTACTACTAATGCAATCATTATATCCCATTATAGAGTGGACCGGATAATATTAAGACATTAAAAATGCCGACGCAGTGGTGTAGTAGGAACATCTCAAAGAATCTACACCATTTCTTATTCCTGTGAATGACGCTCATCACCAATCTTTTACTTTGTCAATTGATATAATTTGGTTCAAAGTGGTGAAAAAAAAATGAAAGAAAGTATACGAACGTGAAGAAAGTATACGAACATCAAAATGTTGTACTGTAAGCATGATAGCTTGCCTTGTTCTTGCAATTTTGTTTCAGTTTCTAGTTTCTCTATAAATGAGCTATCCAAAACTTTTAATGGTTTTGAAATTAGAGTGAAAATTCAGAAGATGATGAGAAGAACGAGATTATTGCGTTCAACTAAACATACAAACTCTTCACCTTTATAATATTAATATTGATGACACCATCGCAGCAAACCGCAGAATATAACTATAATTATGTATGTATATATTTAATAAAATTACCTATTTTTTAATACAGCTACCTCATGCTTTCTCTGCCTCGTCTAATCGATTAACTCATAGAGAATGCCTCAGACAAATCTAATAATGCATATTAATGCATGGAGTTAAAATAAACGAAGTTGTAAGGTAGGGTTATCTAAAATAATAATTAAAATATTTGCAGACATGTGGCACATAACAACATCTAGTTCTAGTTTAAACAGAGCTTTTACTATGAGTACTAGACGTTGTAATATTATATTATGATTAAAATAAAAGAAAAAACTGCAGACCTAAGTTTCAAATAAGAAATATTAACATATGATTCTGGTTAATCTTGATTAGTTTATCCGTCTTTTGTAATACATATCCTTCTCATGTCACTAAATGACATTGAAATCTTGTGTCACAATGAATTCTCAATTTTTAGGTGGACAAATATAAGACATATCAATGAATATATTCTTGAAAGAAGCTTTTAAATAATCACAATAGTTTTTACTTTATATTATTAAATAAATAAAAATCTCCACAAAGCCGTATTTCTTTGAGACAAAATTTCTCAAAACTAAGCGACACTAATCGTAATCAATTTGACACACTTCTCAACGCTTTTAACTCAAAAGCAAAAACTGGCTTTGACCAAAACTGAATGATGAAAAACTTATATTACCGTTGAACAAATCTTATTTAATATATTACGGAAATTGTTGCTAGTTTCGGACAATGCACGTTTTTGACAATGAAAAACTTGGATAGAGACAATCAAATTATCTTTCTTTATGTCCATTTGTGGGATAAATAAACTTATTATAAGTTAGGTGCACATAGCTGTGTGAGAATGTGGAGAAGGAATGAAATGACGATGTAATTAGTGCTTTTCTCAGAAGCTGCAAGCTATTAAAAACGGTATTTATGATATTTAACCGCGGTTAAATAAAAATTATGAATGTTATTTTTTTATTTCAAAAATCGCCTACAGGTGTGTAATTAATTATTTGGTTGTTAGAGTTGATATGAAATACAGTGCTTCTAGATTCTTGAAATTAAGCACACATGTATTTCTATTCCACCATTGAATTAACTGAAATGTATCCTGACCGATTTCGCCTTATGGCAATATCAAAACACTATCAATTTTGACAGTGCCATACAAATAAAGGGTCAGATTAAAATAAAGTCCTTTCAGTAGTGGAATAAAAATAGGAGTAAGTTAAATTCTGTAAATGTATTTGAACAAGTTCCGCCTTGTTCCGATAATCGAGAGTAAAAATTAATTAATGTCTTTCTGTATTAGAATTCTGTAATATCCACGTGGATAGATAAAAAGGTATATTAAATGCTCCTAAGTTTAAAGTCCCGCTGCAGAATTAGTACCCTCATCGACTGATTGCTAAACATTGTATTTTTACATAAATTTATGAATAGGAGAATATATTTTATATCCCTCAAGGTACTAGGGTATTTTTTCTCTATTATCTCCGGTTTACAAGTCAGTAAAAACTAGATTAACAGAGCAGTTTATCAGTCTCAAGTGATAATTAAGTGCAAACAAAGAGTAATTAATGTAAGGATTAGAAGTTAATCGCTTGGCCTAGCTATCAGAGTTCACAGCTGGTTGGAGAGATAATCCACATAAGCCTTTAGTGATCCATCTTAATGAGATTTTGAAAGATCTCCAAATAGTCCTCAGTAATATAAATAATCTTGCAATGTTCACTCATGTAGGTATTTTGTTTTAACAACTGTTTTAAACATTTTCGAACATTGATTAAAAGTATATACTTTTAATCAATGTTCGAAAATGTGAAGACTATAAACAAAAACATTTTTTTGGTTACTTTTATTTTTTTTGGTTATTTTTAATTAAATTAAGTTTTTAAATAAAGTTAAATCGAATTTGAGGCTAACGTTCTTATTGATACAATTTAGTATAATAGAATAATCATATTAGTCTGTCCCAAAACAAAGTATTAAATGAAACGATGTGCACGTTTTATGGCTGCTATAATATGCAGAAATGTACATAGATTATTGTACTACATTACAATAACGGTTTGAATAATAATCATATTAATCATTCACCATCATACAGTTAAACTGTATTGCTTATCGCAGTGAGATGAATAAAAGAAATGGTTAATTTTTTTCGGACCATGCTGTCCACACGCGATCTTTTTAACAATAAATGTGTTCCAAAGAAAAAACAGAAACGGTACAACATTATTCACAACACACATCACCAACAATAACAATATTTGTTCCTGATTGTTGCGGCAACCCGTCATTAGCGAAATCACCGTAAAAACTGATTGTTCAACAAAGCCAATTATAGAGCTTAGAGGAGTTCGAAACACGCCGTGTACCAGGCGATCAGAGCCGCGAGAAAGTCTTTCAAGTATTGAACATGGTACTACTTTCGATGCATTTTCCGGGTCAGGGGTTATGCGCACTCAAGGTTGGTTGAGCTACAACCTCTTTGATTTTATGATGGCCTAGTACTCAAACAAAGTTGTATTGAGTACGTCTAGAAATAGCAACTATGTGTTAAACTAATAAAGAAAGAAAGCTGTCAAGTCAATGTTTTTTCTTATGAGTGAGTCAAACAACATTTTTAACTTTTAATACAGTATAGTTTTTTTTTATCTTTGTGTTTTTATAATACCCTAAAATTAATAGTTGAGTGGTCTAGCGGACAGACAGACTAGACTAATATAAATACTTAATTCAATAACGAATCTTGAACTAATTAAAATATGTATGTCAGAGGTTGTGTCTTCTATTCTCACCCAAAATAAATCTTACATGAGCACAATCATTTCTTCTATGTCCAATGTAGCAAAAATATAACTGTGAACAAACTTTTAAACATATTATATCATCCACGGTTTTTGAACCTTTTGAATCGGACTTTGTACACTATTTTAATGGTTTTAATTTTGTTTTCACGTATCAAAAGCCTATTATTTTTTCTAAAATAACAGTAGCTCAAATAACTTATAACACCAGCTATCTACCAGTGGAAGTTCGTCAAAATCAGTTTCGCCGTACCAGAGATTAGCTGGAATATATAGACAGACATACACTTCAATTTGATGGAAAAGTTAAATATCCTTAGTAGAACAAAATGATTGATTTCATCAAAAAATATTTATCACTGTCGTAAATCCAACTCATAATCAAAACTCACTAACTATCAGAATGATAGGCCAATTTAGTACCAAGATAAGAGAGAAAGAGACAGCTATATACACACCTTTATAATGTCATTAGTGTCTTGTTCGCAATAGACAATGTCAAGGCCTAAAGCCGTTACCCCAGATATATTACGGCATCAGACACTGACCTCAAATCACAGTTCGTAAGTTGTTTATCTTTTGACTTGATTGTGCTCATGACCGTTTTCTTTTAAGCTACCGATTCAAAGCTTATTTTCTTTATTGTTATTTAGCCTTTTCCACTGTTGTTTCGTCTGTTTCTTTCCATCATTAATTATATTCTACTCAACTGCTTTACATTATTTTCAAGTTACGTTGTTGCTCGCGACAAACTTCGAAACTTTCTAGCCGATTTATTCATTTTTTAACTGTTTGTTTTACTGGCGTAGATAAGATGGGATAGTTACCATCATGCTGCATCACGCTTAGACTAATCTGAGCTGAGCACAATTGAAAAGAGTCGTAGACGAAGTTGCATGGGTCAGCTAGTATCTTTTAAAGTCATGTTATTATTGATAATCACTCTACGTAAACAATTGAGGTTCAATTTTGTGGTAGTAGACTGAAAGAAGACCCTAACTTCTTTGGGAAAAAGGCAGGAAGATTTAGGAAGAAACGTCAAAACAACCATGGATGAAATCGGTTTAATAGTATATGTATAGGTTATTGTTTAAGCGGCTGACGAATTGATAGTACCGTAAACGATAAAAGTTATCGAACTACCTACCTATATGATAGGCTGACTACTTCCCTCGGCTTTGTTAATGTTATAATTTCGTGCTTCTATTTTTTTTTTCTTTCGTAAAAATAATATTGTTTATTTCTCGTGAGAAAGCAAGAAATACAACTCCAACTTAACCGTTTCTTTTACTAATACCATTTGTACAGTTATTTTTTTATCTTTATGTAATGTTTCCATGAGCTTTCAACAACACTCAACATCATCAAGCTATGTAGGTTAATTAACTTCACGGTTTTTTCCTTCATCTAATAGACACTTTTTAATTAATACTTGCCTTAAGTTCCAAGTAAATGCTTGTCGTCTGTGTAATTTCTCTAATACTAACTATCTCGTTCAACTTCGTGTGCGAATCTCGAAGGAAATAAATTGTCCTCGTTTTTTAATGATTCTTCATTGATATTTAGATCCTGATGGTGATATATATCAATATGTTATTATAGGTTTCCTTGAAAAATATGTTCATCATCACCTCACCTCACACATCATATCAAGCTAGGACCAGTCTATTGCTGGCTAGATGTTCATAATAAGCTTCTATTTCGAAACCAGATTTTAGCGAACTATACGCCGGTCTTCTCTTAGTTATCTCTTATGACTCTTTGACTGCCTCGGTGGCGCACTGCTGTCCATGAGGTTTCGGGTTCGAATCCTGGGTCGGAATAAATGTTTGTATGATTCTACAAATATTTGTTTCGGAGTTTGGGTGTTTTCTATGTATAGTGTGTATATATTTACAAAAAAAGTATTTATGTATTCATATAAGTAGTCTAGTATACATAACACAAGCTCTGCTTAGTTTGGGACTAGATGGCGTTGTGTGTTTAGATGTCCGAAATATTTATTTATTATCTCTTGGGATAATGAGGAATGGCGACACTTTGTATACCAAATTCGTCACGACACGGATAATATGAAAAACAGGTAATGCAACACTAAATATGTTTTCAAATTTTAACTATCCGATTTACCAATACACATATTCTTTAGCTAAAGTTGTCCATTGGGTAGTGCTTAACGTTACCATTAGGGGATGCATATACTTGTTAAAATGTTTTGTAACAAAATTTGAGCACATTGACACATAAAGTTGATTACAATATAACTCCACTTCTAACAAAAGAATCCATCCTATATGAATAGATTAATAAAATAACTAAAAGGGCTTATATGCTCCTAAATAAATTTGAATATAACCTTAAAAAGTATGAACTACAAGATTCAAGATAATTTATCACAACCTATGTTGTTAAAACAGTCTGAATATATCATCGGTAAAATAAAGTACATCCCACAGCAATATCAAAGCTTTAGTACAATAACAAAGCCTACAGGACCGGTACATCTCAAAGCTGGGTTCTGAGAAGAAACGGTATTAAGCCGGGATTAATGCAACCGACCGAGTGACATACTGACGAACGTAGGGCTGCTACTGCGCAAGTCAATTGATTCATGCTTTCAAATAGTATTTTTTAATGAATTATATAAAGTTCTTGAAATACGCAATGTCGATATGTGAAAACCGTTTTTTAAGTTAAATGCAATTGTAATTGATTTCAACCAACTTCAAAACCAGAAAAGATTCTCAATTCGACTGTACTGAACTTTGGACTGGGTGAGCTGATTTTGATCATTTTTTTTAATATCAAAGCTGGTGCTTAGCATGTAGTCACATTTTAATTTGTTCCGGTTCTTGAATTCGGATTTTTGTAATTTTTTTGTTTTGTTAGTGAGCTATCTACAATTAACGCAACGTTATAGAAAAAAAATGTTTCACTTTATCGTCAATCGCCTTTAACAGTCCACTGCCCTTGTCATATTCCTCTCCTCAGAAAGAGGTTTTGTTTTACTCTACCACTTAAGCTAGACGGGGTGGATAGGACTTCTTTTAAGTGTTCATTTTTTTGCAGTGAGGTTTTCTTGCGTATTTGAACGACACACAATGGGATGACCAGAGCTATTGACATTATAAGTTCTACCTGATACTAATCCTAAATTAGTACAATAGTGAAGTAAGTGAGTTAGGCCCTTTTATGCTTCAAATTTGGTATTACATGAAGCTATGAGGTATAAAAACATTAATGCAAGTCTATTTCCAACATTAACCTATCTTATTTGTACTAAACGAGAACGCAAACCAGCGAAGCTACATTAACCTACCGATACACTAAAAAGGTGGCGATTTGTAATTACTAACCTTACAAGTCCAAATAAGATAGGGATTGTAAATCTGATATAAGCCCTTACCAAAATTATGATCATTGTAACTTCTGTATTACATCAGATGCGCTAGTGACGTAGTAAGACTTCAAGTTATTTAAGTAAGCACAATGTACAATTATACCTTTAAGCTTTCTATTCACAAAGAAGTGGTTCCTATAGGTCTTTAAATGACCTTTAGTAGCCAGAAAACATTAAGTGTCTTTGTAAGCGGGGAAAGTAAGCCAACAGTAAAATATGAACGCTTTGGTACAGTGTACTAAACGGTACTAAATACGAAATGCAATCGTGAGTTCCATAGAAAAGGCATCGTGAATTTACTTGAAAGTCAGCCTTTAATCTCGTAAGGTTTAGGCGTGCATAAATAAATGTTTTCAGAAACAGTATGGTGCATAAAATGTTTCTGAATTTCCACATTTGCATTTCACACAATTGACTTGCATGTGAAAATACTTTTGCGTTTTTATGTTGCTGTAAATGAAATTTATTGTGATTTTACATAAAATGTATGAAAAATATATTACGTATTAAAAATATATGGTTACATTCGGTTGTTGGTTTTTTATAAAGATATTTATTTATTTATTTTATTTATTTATTTATCTGGTAAAGAATTCTATCGAGGTGTAAAAACACCTGTTTATAGAACCAGTACAAAAATATCAATATTACAATATATATTCTTTTTACAAAATTTTTGTCGTTAATACAATGCAAAGAGTAGTAAAAGTAATAAATTTCTAAAGAAAGAAATACACAATTATAAATAATTATCAGAAAAGAAATATCTAATCAAATATTCGCATTTTCCATTGCATTTTTAAGCATGTTAGCCATTAAGGTTTCTTATCCAGTAACTTAACTTTTTTTCAACAATTTTTTACTACAGTCTAAAGTTTTCATATCAGCAGGGAGTTTGTTATAATATTTAATTGCTACATAATAAGCATTCTGAGTACTAATAGTTTTGTTTATTTTTGGTAGTACTAGCAACTTAGATCTTGTATTTGTACATTTTTCATAGAATAGGCTTTTACATTCTTGATAGTAGTAAGTTAATGCATTTATTATAAATGAGTCTCTAATTGTCAAGGGGAAATTGTTGTAATTATTTTTACATAGCTTTTTAATTATTTTATGTTGAAGAGATGTGACAGATTTTATTGAATTGTTATAGGCTCCTCCCCATGCAACAATGCCATAGTTTACCATGCTTTCAAACAGTCCATGATATATAGTTTTTAAAATAGAAGAATTAAGTACCTGGCTAAGCTTGTAAAAAATGAAAGTGAAATAGTTAAGCTTATAATTTGTATACAATACTTTTTACTTGATATTTCAAATCGCGTATAATATTGTTTTAAGTGCTGGATTTGTTAAAGTTTAATATCACTAGAGAAACTACTTATTAGTTATATATGCGTTAGGCGAAATGTGTTTCAACTTCGGCTGGCTTCAAACTATTTATATTACATAACAGAGGAGTCCCGGGTATTGCATGAATTGTGATCAAAATATTCAAGTCAATTAACTAATTATAATAGAACATTCTACAGGTATATTTAATATAATATATAAAGTTTGATGAGACCTTATCATGGATCCAGAAGCTTTTGACACACCAGACACACACACACCACAACTGCACCTTACATTTGAGAATGTCCAAAAAGTGATAGCATAAAAGTTTAATTAGTTACCAGCATTATTAACATAACTTGAAATCTCATTAAACAGTAATGAATTCTATTCGAGTTTCCTTTATTAGAAGACTGGGAAACTCTTACAATGAAATCTGTCCATAACCGAATTTGTATTTGTTTAATTTTATTCATAAGTTAAATTAATTATGATATAACTACAAGATATACCATTCCTAAATCACTTAGCAACTCGATTGATAAACAGTCTCACTTATATTGACTCCGACAGTGACATTGTGTCTTTGTAATGAAAGTCCTAGTTATTCTTATCTTATTACTTTGTCCTCTCGTCTTATTACCTTAGTCGTTATTTCCTTTGGCTTGGGCTGGCTCTACCGGAGTGATACCACGGCCTCACAGAAACCCGGTGTGAAACAGCGCCTGCGCTATGTTTCACCGAGTGAGTGAGGATACCGGAGGCCTATAATCCAACCCTATCCCTCATCCCCTCCCCATCACCAAGGGCGGCAACGCAATTGTGACGCCTCTGGTGTTGCGGGTGTCCATAGGTGGTGGTAATCGCTTACCATCAGGCGATACGTCTGCTCGTTTCCTCCCTATAACATAAAAAAAACATTGACCATACATTTTTCTCTATTATTTGTTAAGCTACTCTTAATATTCCAAAAATCTATCCGTCATAAGTGTTACCTGAAAACGAATGCCTTAACGACGGTGCGAGAATCTTATCGTCTGTTTAACCAATTAAGTATACATTATAGAATTTAAAAATTGATAGTATAATTGGGTCTATAACAGAAGTTTCTCGGAGAGAAATTGTTTCTACAGAAAACTAATTATATATTCGACTATGAAAGTTTTAGGTACATACTCAAAACGTTAAACATTGTGCTTAGAATGAAAAGCGGTTGTTTGCACTGCTCCTAAGCAATTTAACTTTATCAGTGAAGCAACTATTAAGTACACACACAAGTTTATTGAAAGTACTTATCTTTATGGTGGTACACGTATTTTGGATTCAAGTTTTAAGCTACGACGCCACTTTGTTGATATAGAACCTTGCCATAAGTTTGTTTTCTCTAAAATTCATGAATTTTATCAAGAAATGTGGTAATAATACGTACAGAGGGAGGCTGCCATATGAAAACCTGCTTTTCTCGGTCATCGTGAAGCATTTAGCTGATATGGTGACCCGTTTTGGTTCACATTCTTTTACACATACCCGTTCAATATACAATAATATTCAATCAATCAATCAACAACCCATAATGTCCCACTGCTGGGCTCGGGTCTCCTCTCAGTAGAGGGTTAAGGCCATACGTCCCCACGCTGGCCAAGTGCGGGTTGGGTTCTGGCAAGACAACGTTGTGGCTACGTAATCTTACCGTTGGATGTGTTTAAGCCGCCCGAAGGCCTCCAACTAAGCTTCACGACTGTTATCCTATGATAATAACCGGGACCGACTGCTTAACACGACCTCCGAATCACGGAGACGCTCATGGTAACATGTCACCAGCGGTCACCCATCCAGGTACTGACCGCGCCGTCGTTGCTTGCCCTCGCTGATTGTTTCTAATCACCGAGTGCAACTGGCCTATGAGCGCCTACTGTATACACCTACAATAATATTGTCCATGTTTAATTATGTGTGTTTTCAATGTCTTCTGTGAGCCATGAATTAATTTCATTTTTATTTTACTATAGATAGGAGAGGGGTAGGCGAATTAAATCGTTAAAATTTTATAGACCATAAAAGTTGGATGGGAGAATTGAGAAAACAGTGAAAGGAAGAAAATATTATGAGATTTATGTATACTGCTAAATCTAATAATATTATGCTATGCTTACACGGATAGATTGGGAAATGTGCGTAATAGTTTGAACAAATCAGGATGGTTTGACAATAATTGTTAAGAATTGGATGTTGCGCGTTATCTGAAATCTCTGACTTGCAAAGACCCGGTTGCACTGCAAACACAATTTTTTAAACAACCTATATGTTCATAATATTAAATTTAATGTGTTATGAGACATATTATATAAAACAACAAACATTTTAACTTGGCCACGAATATCAATCAAGAACTTGGTAAAATTAAGAAATGATAAAATTCTTTCGGAATTTATCACCCCAAACCTATTCGTAAATTTGTTCATTTACAGTCGATTCGTCCTTACACAGGTTGAAATTACTTTTTTAGTGACAAAGCAGACATTTCAAATAATCCAATAAAAGAAACAGACTTTTTCTTTTCTTTTCTATAGAGGCTTCACTTAATTGACACCTTATTTTCTTCTTGTTACAGACTTCCAACACAATGGACGATTGACTTTAGTGCACAGTGAACATAATACAGATACAGTTAAAAACTTGAAGTATCAATTGTGTTAAGTGAAATATAGCAAAATGAAGACCAAGACACACATATTGCCAGCTATCACACTTTTAGCTATCGGTAAGTACGTTTACTTTTTATTAAGTCTCCGCCCAGGTCTTTTGAGCAGAGATCGTAATATTCATTTCCACGAAGAAGCGTTTGCCTCACAGAAAACCCGTGTTCAGCAATCCTGTTACTTTTCACTGAACAAGCATGATTACTAGAACCCCAAAACTACCTTCCTCATTCTGGAATCTAGAGAGAGGCGAATGCATTATAAATTCATTTATTGAAATCATCATCATCATCAGCCTATCGCAGCCCACTGCTGGACATAGGCCTCTCCAATTTCACGCCACTTAGTTCGATCTATGGCTTCTCGCATCCAGCTCCTGCCAGCCGTCTTGCGCAAATCATCGCTCCACCTGGCCTGTAGACGTCCTACACTACGTTTGCCGAGATGCGGTCTCCACTCAAGGACTCGTTTACCCCAACGGTTATCGGTTCTTCGGCAAATGTGGCCAGCCTACTGCCACTTCAGCTTGCTAATCCTGTGGGCTATGTCGATGACCCTGGTTCTTTGTCGGATGACTTCGTTTCTGATGCGATCCCTTAGAGAAACGCTGTGCCCCTCTCTCCATAGCACACTGAGCGACTTTGACCTTATGGATCAGTCGAACCGTAAGTGTCCACGTATCGGCTCCGTATGTCAAATCAGTAAATATTAATATTAGAAACATGAAAAGGTGCTGGTGTTATAGCAAGCTGAAATCTCATCGAGCATCCAGCAGTAGACTAATGGCTGTGATGATGATGATGATGAATATGGATGAAGAATGTTTTTTTTTTTTGACACAAAGTATAATCAGAATACAATCTAAAGCTAAATCAACGTGGCTCTACTGCTCAAATATATATCACTAAGAAGATTGCTTTAAAATGCCGCATTTAGATGGTGAATTAGTACGACACATGTTTAACAGACTATTAATTCAATATTTTATGATTAACTAATTGATAAATTTCATAAAACAAATAGATGTCAATAATTACTGGCCTGATAATGCAAATTTTATTGAGACGATAAAGATAAGCTAAAGTCCGGACGGTATAACTTAACATGTATTAATTAATTATGTTGTTAATTGTGCAATCATATTATTTATATTGACATTAATAGCGGACATACTATAACTGTTATAGTACTGTTATTTTTATGTAGAATTTAATAGACTTATGCGAAATGTGAAATTAAATATAACATTCCATTTCTCTTAATTTCAATGGTAGATCTTGTACTGATAAAGACATTTATTTAAAGAACTTGTATGTATATAACAGCAACACGTAGTTAGAAATGATTTTAAGAAGTGGTCCAATAAAAAATATACTTATCTTCAACATCAATAGCCTTTAATAGACTACTGCTAGAAAAAGGTTGCTGCATAGACAGGAGGTTTTGGTCTACTATACTTAGTAAGCCAAATCTCACAACAAATAGTTTGTTTTAAGTTTTTCTTACTCTATGCAGTGGTATGATTATCTTACGTATCATTTAAACTCCTTTCTGTTCCTGTTTTAATATAGCTAACATGATCTTTGGGCTACATCTTCTTTGAATATTTTTACTGTTCCTTATTTTTTCATTCAATTAGTCACTCATATTCTAAATAGATTTATTAAACGGACTCCAGTAGCATTAATTCTACTTTCGTGAGCTTTTTACTATTGCTAACTCTGACATATGTGTACTGATATATTCTATGCTCGAAGTTGTAGGTCGCTGTTTTAGACCTGTTCTTTCATTTTCATCATCAGCATCCGACTCTAGTGAACTTAGTCACTAGGAAAACGAACACATTCACTTGTTCCACTCTTTTGTTTCCTTCCATGTATACTTTCTGATATTATATTCTTTTAGCTCCAACTTGAAACTTGAATATGTATCGTATGTATCGAGTGTACACACTATAGCAGTAGATGGTCTTTTTGGAATAACTGACAGCAAATATAACCAAAATCTCCAGCCTAATAAACAGTTGAATTATTAATGGATCAATTACCACAACTTATTTATCTGTAAATTATATTACCAACAAAGTACTCTGCGGATGTAACAGTTCTTGAACGTACCGTAATTAGTGAGCTTTTATGGTGGAATGTTTTTGCAAAGTATTTTGATTGGTTATTTTGCAGTGCTGAGTACTGGATGAAAGAGTCGTATTCATATTTATAAAAGTTAATTGAGTGCTTTATATTTTAATGAAATTAAAATTGTGGTTTTGCATATTCCGTAAGACAACTTACTACTATGAACAGTTTTAATATGACTTTAATACTTTTTTTGGAATACCTTAGGCTTCATTACTTTTTGGGACAAAATAATGCGTCCAATGCAGGCGGCAGTATCCTGATCCCAATGGGTACTGACTGCTTTACTGGATTCTCTAAATTGTATAAGATTATTGATGAGTTTTACGTAATCACATTTAAATAAAAGTGTTGATTCTGCCGTATATTTAAGTATTCGATAGAATTTCCCGATACTCTTAAAATTTGTCCAGAATTAAGGTCATAAAGATTATATTATGAAATGCTGATTAATGGACACTTATTAACATTTTCTCAGATTAAAACTTTACTTAAGTTTCAACCTGACAAACGAGAGAATTAATCGTGAAGAGTATCGATATAAATGGATTAATTATTTTTGCTGGGAAGTTAAGTTTAATTAATAGTTTGACGGCTGGTTTATTGCACGAGTAGTTAGTGATCTACCCGCTGAATCAGAGGTCATTGTATCTAATCCTATAAAAATATTTATTTTATTTATAGTAGATATAGTTTATTTATAATACTAATGTACGTTGAAGATACAAGTTTATAAGTAGGTTTAACTGTGTTTAGTACGGGTAAAAAGTTTTGTTCTCTATTGTCTACCAATTCAGAAAAATAGCCTTAATACTAAAAAATATTTTATCACAAGTTTCATCAACAACTCATAATGTCCCACTGCTGAGCTCGAGTCTCCTCTCAGGAGAGGCTTAAGGCCACACGTCTCAAGTTTATTACACTCTATTTGCAAAAAAAATATTAATATTTTGCACGGAAAAATTTTGTATAAATCTTTCACAGCTTATTCCTTTGCTTTTGGCTTATTCATTTAATTTTTTAAAATAGAAAATCATTTTTTTTCTTTTTCAAATAGGTAACCGACATTTTTAAGCACTATATGACTAAATATAAAGTTTAAATTAATATGAATCATAAACTTACACTTTATAATGATCACTGGCCTAGTATTTCGTTGTGAGAATAAGTGTGTGAATATGAAAGAACTAAACTCAATTAAGTTACAATCAAAACTAATTAAATTTCAATCAAAAGAAAGTAAAAAGTTACCAAACTTTCTTTATTGGAGTCGGCCATTTTAACTTTTACACATTGGTCTCAACATAATGTTGATGAATTAAAACCGTGACTAACTAACTGATATGATTTCTAAATGATCATGAATAGACTGATTTCTATGAAACTTAATGGAATCAATCATTTTAATGGATCGCAGACGAGATTTTTCTAGGTCACCTTTGATATGAGAATCAACATATTAATGTTATTCCAAAAGTAAGAGCTATTTTGATGAAGCATTTGAACAAGGAGATTTATCTATTCCTTAACCAATCAAACCCATGCGTTTTTAAGAACTGAAAAGGACTAATTTGAACTTAAGTTTAGGCTGAATAGCAGTAGCAGAAGATCAACACTGAGGTTTTAGCCTACCATACCACGCTGATCAGACGGATTGGGCTTGTTCCATATTTTCCTTCTCCTTGCTATGATGTTATCCTGTATTGTTTTCCCTTTATCCTCTTCTATGAAATGCATTTTATGAAGAGAGATGGTGACACTTTATTTTAAGCCCTTACCGCATGGATAGAATAACTTAAGAATAATTATTTCTTAGGCTGTAATATCACACCGTTGTAGACAATACTTAGCTATCATTGGTTTCAATAATGTAACGAAAAGGGCCAAGTACGTTTATTTACGCTACGCTTTAACGATGGGTCAAAAAGTCCCATTTGAATCTAAGCTCGGGTTTGCTAGTAGTCAAAGAAGAGGTCACACAAGTTAGCTCCAAAAGCCCAATTTTGTCGTATTATCATCAAAATCTGCACTAAATGTTTCATACTCATCTAATTTTATAAATTGGTTAAAATTCAAATTGAAGAATAGTTTCTAGTGTTGCTAATAGAATCATGTAACTCTTTTTCGTATACAATAAGGAGTACTTAAATACTTACTCACTAATAAAAACAGTTACTTAAATGATCATTCATGAGTCTCCAATAAGTAAAAACCATCATAGGCCAAATTTATCATTGATATTTTTTCTCCTTAATCTATAGATTAAGGAGAAAAAATATCAATGATAAATTTGGCCTTAGCTTTAAATTTCAAAATGCTTTGACCTAAAAATATCAATCAATCCGTCAAATAATAATATATTAAATAAATATTAAATGTCGGCATGACAAACTGAATTAAAACATGATTAAGTTTGTTCCGCTATTGATCATGACGCTAATGTTAGTCAATGTGTAGATCAATGATCTATAGATCGTGATCGATGACACGTGCGTGCACGTCGGTAACCGTTAACACGACAATGGTTTCGATTTATTATTGATTTGACAATGACATTTCTAAAATAAGTGACTTGGAAACGTGTATGGATAGCCTTTACATTTTACTTAATCAATTTAGTTTTGTATGATTTTCAACATTTTAGAGTATTTTCATGTTTTCAATAGGCCAATCTCTTAAATTTATTTCGTAAATGTATGTAACCAAATACAAAGTTTTAAGTTTTCTTAGTAACAGCATGGAGTTTAATGTGTCAAACATCACGTTATAAAATAATATTTTATCTCAATGTTGCCTGGAATTGTTAGGCCGCGTACATGATCTCAGCGGGAGCGGGTGGGAGCGGGAGCAGAGCGGGCAGCGGCGCGTTCAAATGTATAGAAGACTAAAAGAAGTGTTTTCAAACCCAGCGGATCGGGGAGCGGATGGCGAGCGACCTATAAGCTGTGCGAGTTTAGCAATCTTCTGTGATTAATGATTTTTAATTTTGGCGATATCCTGATTTTTCCACGCTCATTTTATTATTGATAGTTTTCATTTTATTTGTGTGTTGCTATTAAAACATTTAAATCATATTTATTACTTATAATTTTATTCGCTTGTTCAATGTAAATTTTTAATCATAAGTGAATGAGTTATGATGTTATGAAGTGAGGTTGCCATAACCTAATACGGCGTTATTAGGTTGCCATTTTAGTAAATTATGAAAAAAAATTGTTTATTTTAGTAAATTGTTGTGTTTGCAATTATGACTTATCAAGATTTTTATAAGATTATGTAAGACTTGGGTTGTGCGATATTAGAACAATAAATTCATAAAATTAATTAAATAGTTGTTTATGGTGCTATTACGTAAGTAGTAGGTACCATAATAAAACAAAATATAATCAAACTTTGATCAATCTCACTAATTATTTGAAATCACTTGTCATTTTTAACAACAATTTCAAGCTTTCTATATTTCTTTTTTACTACCACTAGCAACCATTTCAACCAACAAAAATATTCGTAAAACCTCCTATGAGACAAAATCTTCTTAACATCGTAAGAATATATGTGTTTAATCGAACATATTCAGACCAAATTATTCTTAAAATCTCTTCTTCTATAATAACTTGCATGGCTTTATCGTGTTCGAATACTTAAAAGTGCAGGTTTATATAGAAACAAACACAAACACATACTCACACGTTTCAGACCTGTGTTACACTTGTCTTGATTTTTTTGCAACGCATATAAAACCTAGCGGTACATTGCTTATACAGGTTGTTTTACTTTGAATATTATTTTTTTTATTCTAGATAATATCTATTTCTGAAGTATTCCTATGTTAAGTGTCAGCTTTAGTATTTACATAATGTTATGCATGCATATGAATATAGGTATAAGATATTTTTTTTTGTCTATAAAAAATCACTGGTATGAGTTGAACCTTTAAATAACACTATATAAGTTTTCCGATAAATGTTACTTAAAAAAAAGGTTTTTAACATTTTAGTTAAAGGCGGCATCTTAAATCTTGAAATGGAACAAGAGTATTATTAGTTTTGATGGATATGTTTTTTACGAAAAATATGGAAAGAAAGGAGTATGAAATTTTGTAGAGTTAAGTTTGTATAGAGGAGGCTTAGTTTACAAAGGTAAAAAGAAAGAATTATAGAGAAAAACAACTATGGCCGAATTTCGATTTCGATCACTGTGCGACTACTTATCAGGATAAAATATATGGTTGTTCCAGAAAATAAAAACCAAGTTCTGTTCAATTTGTGTCAACCTTCTGTATACTATTCGAAACTATGTAATGCTTCTGAAGAATAAATATACCTGGAAGTACTAAAAATAAGTGTTCAAGTACTTTTATGATTTAAATCGCTGCTTACATCGTAAAAGTCAGTTACAAGCAGATTTAATGTCATAAAACATTATCTAAAGTTTATTCGAGTATACCACGGCCTTCAAGCATTGCTTTACCAAGCAATTGTTTTTGATGCATTAATGCATCCATAATTTTGTTTTTAATTTGCTTATTTATATTCTTTTTGGTAAAAGTTGGAATATTTTTTTTAAATGTCTTTATTATTGTATGATGAATCCCAGAACAAATGATTTCAGATCATTTGTTCTGGGATTCATCACAATCATCATGATGACGATGGTTACTATAACACAAACTCAACCTATGAAAAGATCTGGCCGTTGAACATATGATTTATCAAATTATTGTTATTAGTACGTATTTTACTTACTTTATTTAAGGATTTTTATTCTGAATATTTAAAGTTGATATTTGGTTGAAAAATAAGTTCAGCCCCAAAATCATTATAAATCATCACAAATTTCTAAGTGTAAACAATTAATAAAAGTCAAGTCACGGTTTGCAAACAGCTTACCTGGTTGTAAAACCATTAATAATAATGAATGATGTTTCATAACGGGGGTATTAGGCTTGTTTTTGTTTTTCTTTGCCCCACTGCCCGATGAATAACACTTAATATTTTTCTCATGATACTTATATTTATTATGGAATCGGCCACCATGAATCGGTTCACTAGAATCCGTTTCACTTTCTCACTACGAGAGGTATCGTTAGATGTGGAGTAAAACCAATTACACATAAAACCGGCTCTAATAACACGAGTACCGTTAATAAGTGTATAGGAGTATAACATTAGTTTCATAAACTACATTAAAAGTATCGGTTATTACGGTTAATTGGTCTTGTTTTCATGTTTCTACATTAAACGTTTGCCACAAAACATCAATACCGTTCAATTTATGCATCGATAGGTAATTCGATAAAAAGGAAAGAAGCACAACTTACACTTCATTTCAAGTTCTAGATAAAACTTAATAGATATCTGCTGAGCAATCGTGATCGTAGCAAATCATCAACAACCCATAATGTCCCACTGCTGGGCTCGGGTCTCCTCTTAGAAGAGGTTTAAGGCCATACGTGTGGGTTGGGGACCGGCAAGACTACCTTGTGGAAAAAAGTAGCAAATTAGTTAATCCAAAATCCGAAACCCTATTTTTCACTATTTATTTTTTAAACAACTCCCGTATTAGAAATATACTGCATTTCGACGTTACAAGTTTCAGAAAACAGACACAACGAGCACCTTGACTCAGAACAACAAATTTTGAATCACACAAATCCTTGTTGCACATTGAGATCAAACCAACAACACTCAGTGTAGTATAAAGTGAAGTAGTGACCGCTTGGACAAAGACGCTATTCGTGCAGTCATCTATTTCACTATACTCAACTTTAATAGTTAACCACATTTTGCATTACATTCAATAGGCTGCTAATATATCGTTTTGGTAATGTAATTCCGTGCCGTAATTATGCCGTGACCTTATGTTTTTATCGTAATTGAATGAAATACTTCAGCCTGTATATTAAATTGTAAACCTGCTTTACATCGGTAAACATCACAGCCCACATAGCAACTATTTTCATATGCTTTTTACGCTGACATGTGAAAGTAATTATAAGATATTTTTTGTTTTATAAAATTGAATTACTTGAGTTGTTGAAGTGCTGTTTATAAAATATAATTGTAATGACCTTATAACAGAGCTTCGTTTCCTATATTATGTATATTTTGGTCACACAGTGACCGTCTGATCTAAAATTAGATAGCCAGTGATTGACTTCTGCGTTATTCGGAAAAGTCCCAAATACCATTTGGTTTTCATTTCAAGCCTGACATACCACTTGGCTCAACTGTTCAGATGAAAATCTGAGGCGGTGTTCAAAAAAAATAAAGATAAATCCCTGATCACCATCATCATCAACAGCCTATCGCAGTTCACTGCTGGACATAGGCCTCTCCAATTTCACGCCAGTTAGTTCGATCTATGGCTTCTCGCATCCAGATCCTGCCAGCCGTCCCGCGCAAATCATCGCTCCACCTGGCCTGTGGACGTCCTACATTACGTTTGCCGAGACGCGGTCTCCACTCAAGAACTCGTTTACCCCAACGGTTATCGGTTCATTGGCAAATGTAGCCAGCCCACTGCCACTTCAACTTGCTAATCCTGTGGGCTCTGTCAATGAACCTGGTTATTTGTCGGATCACCTCGTTTTTGATGCGATCCCTTAGAGAAACGCCGAGCATAGCCCTATCCATAGCACGCTCAGCGACTTTGAACTTATGGACCAGTCGAACCGTAAGTGTCCACGTTTCGGCTCCGTATGTCATTACAGGTAGGACGCACGCATTGAAGACTTTCGTCTATAGGCACTATGGGGTCGACGATGAGAAGACCCAACGAAGTTTCCCAAACGCTGCCCAACCTAGCTGGATTCTTCTGTTCACCTTGTCCTCAAAGCCCTGGTAAAGTTACTGAAATAAATATTTCGTTAATTATTTATTTTAATTTAATTTTTTTATATTTGTCCCTGTCGAAATGACTTTACCCTGCCTACTGGAAAGCACAAGCCGAATCCAAGACTGGTAGTCACCGCACTGATTGCTCGTGCAGACAATGCAATAAGGCAGCATGGTGACCCATACTAATGAGGTCTAGTGATGCTTCAGCATCATTGGGCCTCTGGTCTCGCACTAACCAACAAAACACGACAGCATGAACGCTGTCATTTTACGTCTATCTTCTGTGCGAGAATAGTACCGCCCCAATCGAGCCGGCCCGTTCGTGCTGAAATCAGCGTGGCTCTACTACCTAAAATATACCTAGAAACAGAATAAAATAATAATCATGCTACTCACAAATATATTCGTTCTAGATCAGTTTATTTATTTATTCAATACACAAACAGTAGTATTTGAAATGCATATAGGGTTGAAATAAAAACTCTATACTACTTTTTCGACAGATAAATTGTGGGTCTAAAATGTATAGGCGAAAAAATAACTGGCATTGTTATCCTTTGGAGTCAGAATCCTGAATCCCTAGACCAGCATGCCAGATCTGAGTTTAATTTCCTGTTCTACTTTAAGACTCTGAAACAATTCTTAGAATATATCCATAATGTTTGCGAACAGAGCAGGCGGTAGATGCTATCACATTTTTTGTTCCACCTATTAACCTTTGCGTACATGTCCAAATGAAACACGGAACAAGTGTTCACTGTTTTTAAGAAAAGTGACATTTGGTATTCAAAGAACAGCCGATTCTGTTGAGTGGTAAATTTTAGAATCACAATGTTAAGTAACTTTTAGAAAAGTTTTTATGATACAGGAAAGCAAACGAGTAACTACAACTTAAAAGCCATAGTTTATTGCCATCATTTCAGTCCCTCCCACCAAAATCAGAATCAGCAGAGGGCTACCTCCAATAATCTCAAAATCAGCCATTACCTCATCTCATCAGCTTCATGATCACTTTTGACTCTTAAAGATGGCTACCACCAAACTGCTTCTATTGGCACATTCTACATCCTTTAAACGAAATTAAGTCATGTATTACATAGACCTTGTATTTTACATTATTGAATACAGCTACGATAGTGAGAAGAAGGCGTCCGTTCCAGTCCGATTCAGTGACGTTACAATGAACACAAAATAACGGCCACACATCATTGAATGAAATAGCTCACTTCACATTAAACAGCAATTGTGATTCCAAAAAGTTGCCATCGGAAGAACAAAGTTTGACAATTTAATGTTTTTATTCGTCTAGACATATCTGTTTAAGCTGTTCATTCGTAACTTTAACCGCTTTAAGCAATAACTTTATTAGACACCCAAATTATAAAAAAATCTTTCATTTTTATCTGTGGGAAATCCTTACTTTGGCGTTTAAAATTAACAGAGCTCAAGCACATGATTCCTGAGTCTTGTATTGACCAACAGGTGCCTATTAGCAGCAGTTTTTAGTCCCATCAGGTGACTCGTGTTTCTCGTCCATATGCTATAAAAAACTATTATTCTTTCCCACATATTGTAGTAACTACTTTGAAAATACTTACTTTATACATTTTATTGCAAGAATTAGTTTGATAGATCCGTCAGTTTATGTAATGTGTTGTTGTTGTTGGCATTTAGGTAGTTGCAATTTATGAAAATGGGAAGGAAATTTGAAGGCTATATAAATAATTACATAAATGTCTTATACTCATCTGAAAATCATAAAGTTTATAACCATATTTGTAAACTCAAAAACATTTAAAGATGTAATGATTTTCTTTTGCATTTTTTCCTGCTTAGCTGTAATAAAATAATGATATGACGACCCACGAATATAATTTTACTAGAAATCTGAAATAATAAAAAAAATAGATATGAAGGGAACTGACAAAGTTTAGAAGGGTGGATAAGAAAAGTGAATAGATAAGAGTAACCAATTATCTTCTTAGAAAGTCAATGTAACCGAAGTCAAGTCTTTAATATGGTGTAGAAGTTAAGTGTTTTCTATCTACCCTCAACAATGGTTGCTGGTATATGGTGATAATTACTTCAACCTTACTTATAGAAAAATAGTGTACGGTTTATACCGTTCATCCAAAGGTCGTTTTAAAAAATGCACAAATTTCCTTTAATAAGTTATTCCAATGAATAATTTATTTATTTGCTGTTAACTTCATGCATATTAATCATATCAACACTTTTTTAACTGATTACAACGTGAATTGAATTTAATTACTGTAATTTTTCTCAGACATTGTTCTCCTTGTTAAAATTGTTTTTTTTGTTTTTTTTTATGAAATAAGGGGCAGACGAGCAGACTTATCGTCTGATGGTAAGCGATTACTGTTGCCCATGTGCACCAACAACACCAGAAGCGTCACAAGTAGTTGCCGGCCTTTGGGGATGGGAGAGGGGTTGGGCCTTCGGTATCCTTACTCACTAGGTAAAACACAGCGCAAGCGCTGTTTGACACGTTTATCTGTGGGGAATGGCGCCGTAAACCGAAATACAGGTTTCTACCTAGTTTGGCAACGGAGGCTATTTCTGTTCGATATATAACTTAAACTAGTTTTAAGTTGAACAGATGGTATATTTTTGGTTCACGTGTAATAAATGTTATTATTATTATTATTACTAATTTTCAAGAAACAATAACAATTTCAATTTTACCGTGGGAAAGCCACGCTTCCGCATGCATAGGCCGGCTCGACCGGAGTGATACCACGGCCACACAGAAAACCAGTGTGAAACAGCGCCTGCGCTGTGTTTCACAGAATGAGTGAGGATACTGGCGGCCAAAAATCCTACCCTTCCCATCATCCCTCTCCCCATCCCCCAAGGCCGGCAACGCACTGGTGACGCCTCTCTACGTGTTACGGGTCTCTATGGGCGGTGGTAATTGCTTACCATCAGACGATACGTCTGCTCATTTGCCCCCTATTACATAAAAAGTTGCGTTTGCGACTGCGGTCCTTGAGGTCTCGTGTTCGATTTCCAGGTCGGGCCAAATGTTTGTATGATCTGCAAGTATTTGTTTCGGAGTTTGGGTGTTTGCTAGGTGTGATATGTATGTATTTACAAATAAGAAGTACAAATGTATATAGTGTATAATTTTATTCTGTTAGTTAATAAAAAAATTACAAGAACGAGAGAAAATTATTCTTCAAATCGTCTAGTTAGTGGTTAGAGATTCGGACACAAACACAATAGGTCGGTTTGATTATAGGCTCCCACACATAACTGCGAATTCGCAATGCATCGCAAATAGCTGCTAGCTCACACGAAAGCACCGCAAGAACTTCCGATCTGATTCACGATGCGATATTTCATTTATTGACGTCATGTTTGTCCGCGCTGAGACAGCATAAGAGAAAGACGCCGGGACCACCGTCGCTGTGTGGAGAATGACGGAATATAGCGTAATTTTTTCATGTCTTTAATTAATGAGCGCACCGTCCTTTGGGACACAAAATATCATTTTTGCAATTCGTGTCACTATCCCTAAAACTCGTCCAATACGCCTGACTACCATCGAAAGTGTGGTCACCTGAAACAATGCTTTGCCGCACGAAATCGCAGCAACTACAATTGCAAGTTCCTACGATACGGCGTCGCAATACATCGCATTGCAATCATGTGTGGAATCTCTATATCACTCAGGATAATGCTTTCATTCGTTTAAAGAACACTTATTTGTTTGTTTTGATTTTCTTTTTCTTAAACATCTTTCACGTTAGGAAACAACAATAGCAAAATCGAATTAGGAATATACATCCTGTGTTGCAGGGGACTTTACAAACACAGATGTAACAGACACAAAAAACACCCATACTAAGCACAAGAGTTTGTATCTGACACAAAGTATTGTCCAATGTGGGGTTTAAACTCACAATACTTGTTCCATTAGGAAGCGGCGTGGCGACCGCTTAAGCCGTGCGGTCAAATTATCTATAAGTAATTTATGCCAGTACTAGATTTAATAATAATAAATCGCTTTATGGTAAACCAGATAACGAAGTACAAACCTTAAAGCGTAGATCGGTAGTACGACTGGCGGGCTTATTATTCAACGGCAATCACGGGATGGATGGAATTGATAGAAATAATTAAGATTAATGGGCACACGTATATAATAAATACAATATTTAGTTCAATACTAAGTACACATTATAAGCGGGATCTAGATATTATAAATGCCCATGACTTAACAGAGAGATGCACCCGACCAGCAGAGAAACACCCCTGGTTGCCAGACACGCCGCATCCTCGAAATTCGCTCCCCGGGCTGTGACCAAGGTGTCATAGGCGTATCAAGGAGATGACCCCGCAAGACTAAGTTCCACAGGAGTGGTCTAAGGACAGATCCCTGCGGAACGCCGCACGACATGGATCGCCGTCTCAAGATGCCGTCTCGGTCCTCTTACACGACAGTACGCTCCGCGCGATAGTCTACCACTAGATATTCTAGCACCCTGTGAAACTGGAGTGCTTCCCTGATGCATATGAATGGAAGACTATTAAATGTGATGGTGATGTCCATCGACCGTCCAAAGCCCCTCTCGAAAGCTGAATTAGGCGTCTGACAGGCCGGGGCCCATCTCGACTCGAATAGAGCTCGAATCGAGGCCCACCCAGTCCGCCCACTCCGCTAGGGCCTCACACCTGGCGTCCGTCTCGGGGGAACCCCATGCAATTGATTTTGCGTGTAAGTACCCCAGTAAAGGACGTGCCCAGATGCTAATCGCCGCGTCGAGGTCTCCAGGCTGTTAAGGAAGACCTCGAAGTTGCTCAAACTCCAGTTGGGGGAAAAGTATACACCCTATATGGTGAACTCCCCCTACTCGGCGGCAATATATCCATTACCCTTGTCTCTTAGCAACATGGGCAGGAAATGAGCCGCCGCAGAGCCGACGACTGCCATGAAACTGTCCAGGTCACCCATCCAGTTTGGACGAGGAATCCTAACCGGACTAACCCAGAGAAAAATGACGAAACAAGCTTAGAGAACATCGACTCTTTTAAAGTCCAGAAAATCTTTTCAAAATGCTAAGGACTTTTTATCAGCAAATAAACGATAATCGTAACGAAAACGATAATCATAATTTGAATCACAACTATCATAATTCAGTAAAAAATAATAAAAAAGACAGCAACAGGTGGACGCGAAAATCTTTTTTATTAATTATTCATATTAGTTGGGTACGAAAAGGTTTTTCTTTTAATTTCATTGAATTTATTTTCATAAAGTTTTATTGAAAGTATAAGAAATTTTCGATGCTTTAGTTGCTTTGCTTTGCTATCTCATATATTCTTTTTTAATTGAGACTATGTTAATATATATTATCGGTTACTCGACTTCTTAGATCATTGTGCATCTTCTCACAGCCGTGTCTGTTTAATCTTTAAGTAAATAGGGTTTGTATTATGACAACCAGTTGACTGATACACTTCCTTAGGTACTTATACATACCTACATACTTATACATATTATAGACCAAATATACCCAGAAACAAAACCAGTGAACTTGCGCACTACACAATCAGTAGTCCTGTGTAGTACTCGAATTTCTACTATGTAACAGTCGCAACCAATAGGCAAGTCGTAATATTTGTGATCCATGTGTAAAATTCATAATTTTTACAACCCGTTTTTTGCTGTGAACATGTTACAATACATCAAAAAAAAACATTTAGAACCAAGGTTCATCCGTCAAGCTACATAGCTTGATATAAAGTATTCAGGACTATTTATCAAACTGCACATAGCGTGCAAAGCAGACAAGACAGAACAAATACTTAAGTTCACATTTACAGTCTGGGTTGTTGATACAAGAAGAAAGTAAATAACAAGTGCCTCGTTATTCAAAATCAAAAACAGGATTCTTATACATCAATCATAGCGATTGCATGGTACATGGCCATTGCACTCATTCAAACAGCTGATGAAACCAAATACCGACATTCCATATCTTTGAAGAAGAGGATAGCATCATGTGTGACAGAGATGAAGTACTGGATATACCGTACGCTCCAGATACACGAACGTTTTCTTCGTAAAGGTAATTTTGTGTAAACCAGGAACGCATAAATACGAGGAGATATATGTAAGATGTTTCTGATAAGTTTCGACCGCAGCTGTTTGTGATTGGTGTTCTGAAATGCCTTCAAAGTCGATGAGTTTGTTGTTGGTTTAAATACTCTAAGATTCTTAAAGAATTGATTTCTTCGTACTCGCGATGATTCCAACCTAAACGGAAGAATAAATCTATACAAGGGATGGAAATTACCACTTATTATAATACATTTTATCATAATACTGTTCAGTATCATCGGTCCATGCTATAAGTATAGCATCAATCGGTTACTTTAATGATACAACAGCAGAAATGGATGGAATAACTTTTGTATCCAAATTTATATTCTGCCAGTAAGCTCTGTACCAGACCCGAAACACTTTTTACCAAAAGTAGGACTTACGAATGTGTGACATTCGTTTGTGAAAATAAACTTTGATTTTGTGTGTGAAGTACAAATAATAATTTTAGTGTCTGTAAAGTCAGCTTCGTGTATTTCATTTTGTGTTATTTTAATGACGTGTCTCATAAACAGTTTTAACGCAGTTTTTTTGCTTGTACTACAAAGACTTAGTTTTTAAATATGACCTAAAATATTGTTACATTGATAGCTTAAGATAAATATGTAGAAAGCTAAAAGCTGACACCAAGTTTGAAACTTAAGTTGGCTGCCATGGTAACCCTGTAATTACTCAAAATCTAAGAGGTTGAGTTGATGTGTATTAAAGAATACGGAAGTATGTGTGACAGCGATCAACCATAACACAGGTATTAAGGTAATTTTAAATCAACGGCCTTATGAGAAATGACTCAACTTTTTAATATTATTTTAGCCAATAAATGTTACATGTAAATTATATACAGACACAGAGCAAACAATCATGCTCCTCACCCAGCACTGGTTCCTGGTACTTAATTATATTCCATACCCGTCAATCACATCCCAGTCGGTATACCAAAAGCTGCATACTTAATGCATAAATAATCAAAACAGATCACAAAATTTCCAAAGAAATCAACAGGTGTTTTCAATTACCTATCTCTAGTTAAAAATGGAGATAGGTTATTGTAAACTGCTAAGATAAAATCGATTGTTTATTGAATTACGAAGCTAGTTTACTCCCAATTACTGCCAAGTTTTTTGTAGCAATATATCTTCAAACTATCAGCTTGAGTCAGATAGGTCACTCAACTTTCAAGTTCTGCTAGAAAGCTTGGCCATCAAGTAAGAGTGAAACCTGCAAGGACAGTATATATAATTATTCACGATGCAGCCCATGGTAATTGCTAACGTGATTGTTATCTTGAAACAAGTCTGTGTGTCGCATTGTGAATAGGTGTTTTCACTTTTATGATGTCTGAAATCTCATAAGACCATTATGAGATTTCTAAAATACATGATAAATATTAGTAATTATTATAAGTTACATATCTTACTAATGGCTGTCTACCAAACTAGGCAACGCCTATACTATGGTGTTCAGTAGACAGGTCAAATGAGACGGTAAGTTCTACCATGTCGTAATAGACACTTTCCGACTCGAGAGCTGCAGGTGTTGTCGCCTTTTTACCCCTCCCTCCAGAATCAGCGGAATAGGAGTTCTCCGGTAGGCTCACTCACTTACATTTAATACGGTTTGTCTGTTACGCTTTCACGATTGAACCGCCAAATCAATTTGGATAGATATTAATAATTTAGATTTTTTGGTCGGGCTGTCACTCTGGTCAATCCGGCCCATTTGTTTCAAAACATGGTTCTCCGGTTCTTATCAGAGAGCCTTGAAAGAAGTCCATATCCAACAGTGGAATCTTCTTCAGCTCAGGTGATAATGATGTTTCTCTCAAGGCGTTGTGTTACTCTTAAACAAATATACAAGCATATCATCTTGACTGCCTCATTAGTCTAAGAAAGAAAGAAAGAAAGATAAGAAAAAATAGAAATATCTGCCGTCGGTCCTGCGCCTGATCTCTCCCCGGTTGTGTCTGTTAAACGTCCCATCGGATTATGAGAGTGCCGGAGCAGAGAGTGCACTTGTATTTGCGCACTCAATTGTGCACTATAATATCTCCTTCATAGAAGACTGGCTACGTTGAGATTAGCCGCCGTGGCCAAAGTCGGCTAGGGGAACATCATTATACAAATGTATAAGGGTGTTAAAACATCATAAACTGTTAGGCAAAGATTCATAATGGTTTGACACCGTGAATTCAAATCGGATACCTCCATCTTGCTGAGAAACCGTGACCCTTTGAATACAGTCACTATTGACGGAAAAAATAAGTTTTAGCCGGTTTTATTCTGATATACACCCCTTCGTGTCTGAGGTTGTCTGTAAGAGATCGCTATGAACGATAAGACCGCCAATTGTCTATTTGTATGTTATAACTCTTTATTTTTTTATCTGCTATGTGTGAACAATAAAGATAAAAAATAAATAAAAAAAAGTATGTGTGATTATCAGATGTGAATGAATTTGACGAGCATTATTTTTTAATCACACTTACTTACTTTGCATATACGGGAAACGTGTAGATGGGTCATTACATATATATGTATATTAAGTGACTTGCACTCTTAAGTTTAAAGTGCGTTGCCTATTGTTAAGTGCCTCTTCAGGGAAAGCTAAGGATTCTGCTGACGATTACCTCACTCAATCAATTTGTCACATTAGTATAACATAATATTAAATTGGAATAATAATGTAAATCTGGTCAATCAGTGAAAATTCTGTTGATCGTAACCACAATATACAGTTTTCAGTTGCAGTTAGTTCTCGCTTTAAGCAGACGGTTTTATAAAACTAAATAGAGAACAATAAAATACATTTCAACAATGACATAACACTTAGTACCGTTACCAGGAGCGCATAATGTTCAAGATATGGTTGAATAGCGTAAATTACCATTTTTGCGGACAATAGCGGGGTCTTTCACCTTGCACGCGTGCATTACATTTAAAGCGCGCACAGATTTGAATTTAAGCGAAGGTTGTATTCGCCCACGGTTTGCGGGTTGCATGACTATAGGTTAGGGTTGCCAATCGCAAAAAATATGTAAGTTTACTTAAAAATACTTATCTAATTATAAATAGTCGGTGTATTATATTTAAATAATTCATTAACTTGAAAAAAAAATTAAGACTTGGAAAGCAATAATATACTCGCACAACTCTCAGACGACAAATTGGTAGAGCCCATAACACGATGATCAAACTGCTAATAAACATACTTTTTCCAACTGATGGACATTCTGTCACAGAACAAATGATCTTGCTCAGCACTCAATTAATTATCCTGTATAGGAATCCAATCCACGACTCACGAACGAGCTTAATTATCAGTCAAAGTATTTTTTATGCAAAGTGAAATTAGTTTTGCGACAACCCTAGATCAAAAACATTCTAAGCGACACACTCATTATTCAGTACATTTTATCTTCTATCTGTTAGTATAGTTTAAACGTGTTGCCCGTACATTCAGGTTGATAACGTTCACACCAACACAGCGTTAATCGCAATGGATCTAATACAATCAGACGTTCTTTACGCAACTGTCATTGACAATTTTACAAAGACCTCCCTGGACATAATCATTTTCAATAAAGAAGAATCAAATTATAATGGCGGCTATCTAAGTTTATAGAAAGTCCAGTATGGTATGGTCTCAAGCCCAGTTTGTTTTTCTCTAGGTAAGTAAAAGCGTCCAATTAAACATGATCTTAATGAAGAGAATGGAAAGGTTTAATGTAAGAAATTCAAGTATCTCTATGTATAAATATAATTAGTTTCTTGATTACTAATACGCACTTTCAATACTAATGTTATAGAGATCAAATTTCATTGGCATGGTTTAAGTTATCTAGGTGTATCCAGTGTACAACGGTCTTCAATTATTTACTTTATGTTGAGAGCGAAAGGCAAAATGAATACTTTGATTGTATTCGCTAGTCGAAGTAAAAGTTTAGTAAGTAATAAAATTTACTTTTAGCTTTAACTTTCAAAGAAGCTTTAATAGTTTTTTGAATTGGTGTTTTTTTATATTACATCTACGAGAAAGCTTGGCCTTGACTCATAAGTATGAAACAGAAAACAAGTGTTTTATTAATGTCATCAAAAGCTTTAAACAGTTCACTGCAAGACATAGCCATCTCCTTAGAAAGGAGGTTTTGGCATTCTTAACCACGCTGGCCAGACAGGTTGGTATTAGATAGGTGTTTCAAGCCCTTTCAAGTTTATATTCCTTGTAGGGGTGTTGTTTGCTCCCTTAGTCGTGTCTTACGACAATCTCCGTTTGAACGGGGTAGTGATACTACATTCTTAATCTATCACCACACAGAGAGGTTTGTTGCTTTTATTGTATGAGTGAGTTTAACCGAGGTCCAGGTGTCCACTGTGGAGGGATCCACACAAAATGTGGTGACAAACTTATAACTCTTGTACTGCACTTCGTATAACAGCCTAGTTGGTTTAGCGGTTGAAGTATGCGGTAGAAATATGCGGTCGACCAAATGTATAATTGAGTTTTTCTGATTAAATAAATATTTAATAATAACTCGGAGTTTGGAAGTTAGGGTCTGAACCCGCGTGCCGGTCACGAGCACGTAAAACTATTGGTCCTACGCCTGATGTCTCCCTGACCGTATTGGTTAACCGTCCCATCGGATTATGAGAGTGGGGGAATAGAGAGTGCACCTGTGTTAGTGCACACACTTGTGCACTACAATATATCCTGCGTAGTTGGCTGGTTTTCGTTGAGACTGGCTGCCGTAGCTGTAATCTGCTAACAGAACATCATCATCATCATAACTACCGATAGAACTAAGTGAGTAACTTCACCACCAGATGACTCTTCTTTGCTTCCTATACCACCAACATAAACCGGTTTTGCCTGAACTTTAATTTTTACCCGAAGTGACTGCATTGGACTACAGCAACTCTGCGGGTAAACTGAATTCGAAGGTTGAAATAGTTGTCAGTGTATTTGAGGGCACTGATTTCCCAATAAAGGCATTTGCAAATAAGGTGATACCGTCGCATGCTTCGCATCAGTTGGACGCAAAAGATTAGAAACGATACTGTGATCCAGTGCATCCACATACCTAAAATGCCAAAAAGCGCGAAATTGAATATATCAGCTATGTGCTTAGACGCAAAAGATATATTCTGCTTCAACTGATAATAATGGGCAAAGTGGAAGGGAAGAGACGCGCTGGACGAAGGAAAAAATCGTGACTACATAGTCACGATTATCCGGGATTATCCGGGAGTGTACCGGTATCTCATCTCCGTTGAGAAATTTTTCCACCTGGCTAATGACAAGGAGAACAAGAAGCTGACGGCCAACCTCCAGGACTGAAGAGGCACCCGGAGAAGAAGAAGACTTCCCAGAAGTAAATTAAGACTTTAAATTAAACAGTTGTAATTTTATTCACTAGGCTAAGATTTATTTTGTCTATATTTTATTTTCATGAGTTATGTGAATAGCCAAAAATGTCTGTAGGTATTTAATCAAAAAGTTAAATTTAAGTACTATGTACATTACAGTCTGGTTTTCTAGCTAACTGTAAATACCTAAGTACATTGACACACTAAACGATTTCCGTCGGTGATGCGAGAAAGTGTGTGGTTTGGCTGAATACTAATTTACTGTATCAACAAATGTGAGAACCAGGTCTTTTCTTAAATTTATTAGTTTTTACTCAATTATTAATCCAGTTTTAGCACTACTAACAGATCGATTACAAAATTCCAACTTGCTAATAGATTTATTTATATTTACACTTCACGCTTGCTAAACTTCGCCATAACATCTATTTATTTAAGAATAAAGATTTATATAGATAGATATTTATATTGAACCAAATTTGTTCGAGCAACGGGAATACTGCGTGTAGCATATTACTGTATCATTATATTGATAAGAAATAATTACCAAAACTTATACAAAAAAAAGATTAAAACCATCTGTGTGACCGGTGACAAATTTTTGAAGGGTACACAATCCAACTTTATATTTTTGAGAAATACTAGTTGACCCACACAACCTCGTTCGCGTCTTTTATTCCCCGTAGTGTGCTAATTCCCCCTCGTTTTTGAAACATTCTTCATTAGTGCTCCGCTCCTATTGGTCTTAGCGTAATGATAGCCTATAGCCTGCCTCGATAAATGGGCTAGCTAAAACTGTAAAAAAATTCAAATCTGGCCAAACAAACAAACTCTTAGGTTTTAAATAATAGTGTAGACACTAACTAAATCGCGCAACTGTGTCTGCATCTCTCAAAAGGATCAAATTTAAATCAGTCTTAATCTGATGTTTTATAGCCTAAAACCTTCCTGGATAAATGAGTTATCCAATACTGAAAGAATTAGCGAATTTAGTCCAGCCGTTTACGCATGATTCTCTGACCATGGGAAATAGGGAACTATTTTATATATTTATCTATATAAATTATTATATACTTGCTACTGGCCTTTCCTTCAAGTCAAACTTTTAGGTTTTGAAGAGCTGTGTCTGGTAGGTACATATTTGTAACCAATAAGATACGAGTTTTAATTAAAATAAATAAGAAATAAACAAATATTTTCGGACATTTTATCATACAACGCCATCTAGTCCTAAACTAATTAGAGCTTGTACAATGGGTACTAGACAATTGATATCAATACTACCTTTTTTTTGTAGGTATATAATAATATACATATTATACATAGAATATACCCTAACTCCAAAACAAATATTTGCAGATTATACAAACATTTGTTCCGACTCAGGAATCGAACCCGAGACCTCTAGCACAGCAGTCGCGTACCACTGCGCCACTCAGATAGTCATATACTATATATCAAAATGTTGAAAGGTAAATTTACAAATATTATCGTCATCAGCTCGTTGCAGTTCAATGCTGGATGCAACTGATATTAATATAATACATATAATCTATACGCGCCATGTTAAGGAATAAATATAACTGAAAAGATATTAATATTAAATCTTAGTTACATTACAATTTTACTGAGTACTATAAACAATATTCCGTCAATGAAATCTACACCAATATAACCGCTTAAGGAAAAGACTATGTCTTCCTTGAGACCAGTTCTGAGGGCTAGATACCTAGACGTCACTCAGTCGGTCATCCACACTTTTATTTATAGACTTGCAACTAAAATAGACCGGGCCTCTAAATAGATCAGGTTTCTCTATACGGTTTTATAGTTATAACGGTAAGGTAAATGGGTCTAGATCGATGTACCGTAGAGTTATATTAGACACTCTAAGTACACCATAAGCAGTACTTCAGATTATGAATGTATTAGAGAAACATATAAGTTTATAACGATGCAGACTTTCTGTTAATTTTTTAAATAAACATTACAATAACTAGAGTAATTTAATGTATTTAACTTCATACATTCTATACAAGATAGACTGAAACATAAACTATATAGAGCCTATTAATCTATTGATAAAGATACTTAAATATATTATATACGATACGGCGATAGGTCTGCTCGTTTGACACCTATATTATAAAAAAATATCAAGAAATATTTATGGATAAACTACATTCGAATTTGCAGCAAAATGATCTTGCTCATCAACAACTTATAATGTCCTACTGCTGGGCTCGGGTCTCCTCTCAGGAGAGACTTAAGGCCATACGTGCCCGCGTTAACCGAGTGCGAGTTCGGGATTGGTATGACAATATTGTGGCTACGTAATCTTGTCTTTGGAAATTTTAAGCCGTCCAAAGGCCTCCAAATAACCTTTACGTCTGTTATTCTGTTAAAATAACCGGGACCGACGACTTAACGCGACCTCCGAATCATGGAGATGCTCATGGTACGTACATGGCCACGAAGGATCACCCATCCAGGTACTTACCCTCGGTGATTGTTTCTAATAACAGAGTACAACTAGGCTATGAATGCCCTCCATCGTGCCTATTACACATTAATTTTTCGTGAGACAATCAAATATAAGTAAACGATGTATAGGA
This sequence comes from Hyphantria cunea, assembly GCA_003709505.1. Taxonomy (NCBI): domain Eukaryota; kingdom Metazoa; phylum Arthropoda; class Insecta; order Lepidoptera; family Erebidae; genus Hyphantria; species Hyphantria cunea. The sequence goes on along the minus strand of PKRV01001710.1, from coordinate 1,042,566 downwards.
CGCCAATAGGTCAGGTGCAGGGATGATTTGCGGAAGATGGCTCACAGAAGTTGGATGCGAGAAGACCAAAATCGATCAGAGTGACGTACAAAGGTCACTAGCAATCACTTACTACTAGAGCAATAAACTAATGCATTTTGCTCAGTTCTTGTTTCACACACAACGTGTGGAGGAAATAACAAAGTTAGCCGTAAAATAACAGAATGTAATGTATTATAAACGCGAAAGTTTGTACGGATGATTGTTACTCTTTCACGTAAAAACTACTGTACGGATTTGGATGAAAATTTACAGTAATATAGCTGATACATCAGAATAACACATAGGCTACTACATGCCACGATAACCGACATATACGGGGCGGAGCCGCGGGCATAAACTTGTTAGTATATAGCATAAACATCTAGTAAATTCAATTATAGTAACACAATTCCATTGTGACATCATCAGCCCAAAAAAAACTAGGTCATCAAAGAGATTCCCGCTGAAAGATTGGCTCTTGCCATCGTGGCGGATAATATATTAGCCGTTTATAAAATAAATTGGGTGGAAAAATGTTCCACTCAACCGGTATCTGTCAGCCTCATGGTTTTTATAAATCAGCCGGGTTGAATGATAATAGGCAAGGTTGATATCCGAGGCCTGGGAGTAAGTGTCAATTGTTCCAGCAGATGTGTCACCAGGCTCACATATTTCATAATGTTTATGTATTTATATGGCATACATATTTCATGTCACTGCTGTCTTTCCTTTTGTACTTTTTGTTTCAGAAAACTGTGCATAGACTGCAATCCATGAATGGTTTAGTGGTTTAGGCATCATCTTGCCATTTTCTACTGAGCTAGGTTTTGTGAGTTCAAATCATAATCAATACAAGATTATACTTAGTCGAAAGTTTTGCGAAGTTTAATGTATTTCCCTTGGACAGACAAACTTAGGGTTTTCCGAAAATTTCCTCGCTAAATGATGTGGGTTCAAAATACCACATAGGACACTTCTTTTTGTGACCCACAGATTGATATTATAAGTGTCTCGGGGTTCTTAGTGTCAGCTTCATGTGTGTAAGTAAAGTTTCCCTCGACTCATAATATATTCATATTGCGCTATTGTCTTTTTTTAAAAAGATGAAAGATTCATACTGATTGTCACTGCCGGCATCCCATACGATAGTCATTCACGATTTAGAATAATAATAAGCTTTAGACACATCCAGTTATGAAGTAATATTATTCTATCACGGCAGTACTGGAATAGGCTATAAAAAAATAATTATGTAATAAAATTTACATGAAATATCTTCGTGAAATTCTAAATAAAATGTAAAACTAGAGTTGTGTCTTAAAATATTATTTTATCATTCTTAAAATACAATATTTATATCAGCCAATTAGAATACATCTGCAAGATACCCTTTTGAATTTTTATTGCCTCATAATTGCGGTAGGGCTGCGCTCGCCTTTATTAAAACTTTTAGTATTTTATAGTTTTAAGTAAAAGCGATTACCTTTCGTTATAAGTATAGGAGTCGAGAATTTATAATTGCCATAAACAAGAATTGCTAAAGACATTTTAAAACATAAATGAAGAAAAATACTTTTAGATGTTGACGAAGGAATCATCTTTACTCTTCTTACTTACACCGATTATGCGATTTAAAAAATGTAATGTATTGATACTAGTAGATCTAGTTAACTACAAAACATGATGTTCTCCTAGCCGATTACGGCCACGACGCTCAGTCTCAACGGAGACCAGCCAACTACGCAGGAGATATTATAGTGCACCATTGTGTGCACTAACACAGGTGCACTCTCTGTTCCCTCACTCTCATAATCCGATGGGACGTTAACCGACCCGATCAGGGAGAGATCAGGACCAGGACCAATAGTTTCACGTGCTCTCCGAGGCATCCTAGATATGAATCCTAGATAGAGAGAGCAATCAATTTATCGCCCCTAAAACCCCTGTATACAAAATTCCATGAAAATAAAGCAGGTTCCGAGTTCAGATTATTTATACAAGAATTGCTAGTTTAAAGGTATTAGATAGAAGTCTCTCTCACACTTATTAAACAGGACAAATAATTGCGTGATGAGTACAATCAATTTGTCCTGTGTTCGATAGTAGTTTATTTATAATAGATATTTGGAACTGTATAAGTATTTATAGTTTGCAGTTATACTCATAGTTATTATTATACCTTTACAACCGGCAGACAAAACTTTTGACATTTGCCTTTTTTGATGTAAGTACCTTATAAACTGTCATATGAATTGACACTTCGATTTTATTAATGTTTATTAAAGTGTGGCACGGAGATCGTTTTTGTTTTTGCGAAAGACGGTCCCCATTTCATGTCATCCACATTTTTTTTATTTTTTTTCATTATTTCCATCACGACGAAGGCTTGAAGGCAGACATTGGCAGAAATAGCTGATCCGGCTGATTGCTATATCATCAAAAGAAGAAAGAAGTGTGGCTCTATCTAATTTCGATTCAAACGACAATTGCAGGAAGATACACAAGGTTTTTACGCATGTTTGACGATTGATTTTGTCACTGCAACAACTTGAAAATAGAACAAGAAAATTACTATGGAGATTTAGAATTATTTTCCACGTTTTTTGTTTGATCCAATTGGCTTATCGACTTAAAGAGAATAGATGAATGATGAAGACTTGCGAAAGGAATTCGCAGGGTAAATTCGCGAGGAAGTATCTTAAGAGATCGTCCACGTCGAATATTTTCTGGCCAAATTGGTGACGTTCTAAAAAGGGTCATGTGAAAAGTACTAAAAGCCGACGGCCATGCATACAGCGAGAGTTTGGTGTGGATGAAACAGGAGAGGTGTGTTAGGACTGCAGTTGTGGGAATCAATTATCTCTGCCTGCCCGTCTCGGAAAAAGACCTACATTATTTATGAATATTTGCAAAAAAAAATTTCATAATGAGCATAAGCTTTATTAATGTCGATAATTTTTAACGTAAACAAAACTTTTGTTCTTGTAAATTTTCCTTTATTAATCAAACTGCTTGCTTAAAACACTGAAGATTTTTATGCGAAATAGATCTAATTGCTCCTAGTCCAATAGTGAGAACTTGACCTAAATTAGACCCTTGCAGCTGCAACTATTGCAGGCTCAATAGGGATGTGACCTAGATTGGGATCTCAAGGGCGTTCGTGAGATGTTTTCACGTTCAATAAACTGTGTAGGTCTAAAATATTGTGTCGAGTAACATTCCTGTATGATGTTATTGCATACTAGGTAAGATTTTGATAGTGTTTATTTATTTTTTTGTGTTGGTTATTGGGCAAGTTAACTGTTAACTGTTAACTGTCTTTACATTATTCAGATGTATAAGCTAAATTACTGTAGATTTTCATTTAAATCCGTTCAGCAGTTTGCTTGAACGTGTAACATAAACATTCATATGAACAAACAATCATCTCAATAGGCCGCCATAGTGTGTGTCACCATGGTGCATTATTGCATTGTTTGCATTTGTAATGAGTATGGTGACCACCACTTTTAGCTTAGGCTTTCTATCAGGCAGAGGAGAGTCACTTAACCTGCCTTACATAAAAGACCATAGTAAATAGCTAACTAATAAATACCAGTTGTTAAATTAATGGAAAAGACTAATAAAATTATTAATATAAGATAAAACTGGTAAAAGTAATACACTAATAAAGGTGAAATGACTATGCTGAATCACGCTATTGATATTGTATAAACTCATGAAAGAAACGCAGAAAATTGTTGAAATCTATCCGCATGAGATTGTTAGATTACTATTGAAGCATATACATAATTTATTAGTTCATAATTGCATTTCAAAGTTATATACCAGCATATAAAGTGGTTATTGAAATCAAAATCATTGTAAAAATGGCCATTGGCTTGTATAATTATAATGAAAGTTTTAGTAATACACTGACTAGAATATAGATCAAGTAAGACAGTATTTCCCTCCGATCAAGCGCCTACACTTTTATTAAGCGCATGTTTAGTTTGTGATATCGCTCACATACCTGCGCAGGAGCGTTGTGCGAGCTAGTATCCTAGCTACATTTGAAATAGAGCGACAATGACCGGCAATTAAAATATTTCAGATCGACTTGACTCTCTAAGTCTGGGTGTACTTTGTATCCGTTTCTTGTATATTTGTAAAGATTCCCGTGACACAGGAATGTATATTCCTAATACGGGATTTTTTTTTAAAAAAAGAAAAGAAAAAAGAAGAAATATATTTATCTATAAATAAAACTGTAAGAACTAATCCAATCAAATAAATAACAAACGCTTTGGTTATAAGAAGAAACTATAAAAGGAACTACGTGTAGGTGCGGATAATTCTGTTTCATATAAATACTATAATGTTAAAATAATCAAGCCTTTTTCTGAACGCTTTAAACTCTGAACGTTTAAAGATAACGTCGGGGTGTTGGGCGGCGGTTTGTGTTAATGGATTTCTCTAGTCAGAGGCAAGACCGAGGGCCATTCTTTCACTAAGTGTGGACTTTAAAATAGCGGTTAGGATAAGCTGATGACCTCAGAAGGGGTCGTCAGGAAATTTAATACGTCCAGTACGTACTTCGTTCTTGAATACTTGTAATTAGAAAGCTTTTGTCTTATTTAGATGACTGTATGGCTAAATAAATTGAGACAGTTAAGTTTCGACCTTAATCTCGATTAATAAAAAGTCTAATTTAGAATGAACTTTGACCATATAACTATCCATCGTTTTTGTTTTTTTAAAGGTGATTCGGATTCAGTCTTATGACCCTTAAGTATTTAATTATTTACATTAAACTATGAGGCGTGACTAGATAGCTGATAGGAATTATTTACAAACCCGTGTGAAACCAGATAATCCTTATGGTGAAAATTAAATTAGTGAAAAATATATTTACTTTAATCTTTGAGAAAATTACAAACAAAACCTGATGCTAAGTAATTCCTATCATGTATTAATATTAATAGAGACAAATAGTGATAACAAAATGTTTCAATCCCTGAAGTAAAACATACAGATGAGCAACATAAGACATAGAAAAATGTTGTTTTTTTACAACAAATTGAATAAAATTAGAATCATATAGCGAATATCAAGAACAGTCAGGTGAATCAGTAATCAACTTTCTGGTCGAATAATTCCATCCGCTTGGCTCACAGCCCAACTTGTAGTGCACCTCGTGTTTTATTCACAAAGGCTTATCTGCGTGTTGTACTGCGGAGATTCAGTTTAGTCGTGGTATCTGTGGAATTTGAACAGCCTCTTATTTTATTTTATCTTCCAACAACTAGTTGAAAGTTATTACTATTTTGTTCCAAGCTTTGCGTAGACTGTTATTTCGTTAATCCTTTTAGGAGAAGTTTAAGAGTGTACTTGTTTTATTCAACGTTGTATCGCTTTGAAAACTTCAATGTGGAATTCTCCTTTGTTTGAGTGGTATTGTTTTATTCAGTTAAAGCATTTATTTGTAGAAAGAGTGTGACAGAAACTATAGCACTACTAACTCTTTCTAGAAACTAGTAGGTTCTTAATTCAAAAGCTGAATTGATACCAAGAATTTTTTTTATTCCTTCTCTGCAAAATTTAACATCTGTAATCCTTTTACGTCGGTTTTTACCCTTAGTCTCACTTTCATGGTGCCTATTGTTGTCGATTTTGAATTAAATAGGAAATTCTTAAGTTTGTATATAAGTAGTAGTAATAAGTATATAAGATTAGGTAAAGAATAAGGTTGATTAGGATGGGGTCTAATACAGGAATGTTTTAGTGGGTCCTCTAATCCACAACAATCAACTTGTAATGGCTATCCACTTACATGTAGGTGAAAGTGGGTACATATTGTAAGTAAAAGTTATTATAGGAAATTATCTGACTTCTATTTAAAAACGACTACGTATATTTTTCTTGGTTTTTTTATTTGGATTTAGCCAGTGTCACACTCATGGCTAAGACGGATCTATTGACACCATGAGTGGTGGTGGTCAATAGATCTGTCTTAGCTTATATGGACATAAAAATACGACAAGCTGTTCAGGCTCTAGGCTGTGCCAAATAAATATACATACATACATACATATATACATATATACATAAATACAAACATGCATACATGCATACATACATACATACAATTGAAATCAATCGAAAAACATAACACTCCTTTAGGAAGAGCGTAATAACGTGCTAAATTAGTTCCATGTTAGTTTTTAGTTTCACAATTTCTTTGGGTTTCCAGAAATAATTGTGTCCAATGTATTTGTGAATAATAAACGAACAATCTTTTAATTTTGATATTTTTTTTCTACAGCTTTATCTTTTTGTAATGGGGCTCGCGACGCAACCTGTCCCAGGATCTGTGGGCCATCTCTTCAGAGTGAACCTGTTTGTGCCACTGATGGGTACATATATCCTTCGCTTTGTGAAATGAGGAAGAAAACTTGTGGGAAAGGTACGTACATATTTGCTTTATTAAAAATTTCATCGTGGGGGAGCCACGCTTCGGCATGAATGGGCCGGCTTGGTCGGAGTGAAACCATGGCCTCACAGAAAACCGGTGTGAAATAGCGCTTGCGCTGTGTTTCACCACGTCAGTGAGGATAGCGGAGGCCCATACCCCAACCCCTCTTCCCATCCCCATTCTCCTCCCCATCCCCCAAAGGCCGTCAACGCACCTGTGACGTCTCTGGTGTTGCAGATGTCCATGGGCGGTGGTAATCGCTTACCATCAGGCGATACGTCTGCTCGTTTGCCCGTGATTCCATAAAAAAAAAAAAACATTTTTCACGTAGATGTTTTATTTTTTATTAAAATGTTTCAGGTGTAAGACTGGCTCCAGATCAGACAGCCTGCTCTCGTGCTCAAGGTTCCAAATGTGATCACAGATGCACTTCTGAGAAGGACCCTGTCTGTGGTACCAATGGAAGGACTTACTTAAATAGATGTATGTTGCAGGTGGAAATTTGTAGGTAAGATGCTTTTGTGCATAAAAAAATACATTCGTCATCATCAACAGCTTCTTACAGTCCACTTTTAAATAAAGGTATTAGAAAAGAAAGAAAGATCAAATGATAATTTACATTAACTGTAAACTAAAGCAAAATGTTGCCTGCGATACATTCACTGTCGCCAATCACCATCAAACCTTTAATTGGTTGTTAATTTGAAAATGTATTGACTAAATTCATATTCATTCTTTTTGCAATATTTTCAGAGTTGGTATTGGTCTGTCTCACTTGGGAGCTTGTAACAACATCAGCGCTCATCGTGAGAACTGCCCCGTGGATTGCTCTCAGGCGCCTTTAGATGGACCAATTTGTGGTTCTGATGGAAACGTTTATAAAAATACTTGCCAGATGAAGTTGCTGACTTGTGGGTAAGTACTTAGGAATTGAATAAACATGATAAAAACTATTAATAATTGTAGCTAATTCATTAATTTATTAAAGAAATATAGAATCCCAGATCCATCCCAACGACAGAAGTGAGACGGCTCTTAATAGATCGGTTAAAATGCTATGATCATTATGGTTTAGGTTAGTAGTAATCCTATTAAAAACATAAATTTGAAATGAGAGCCAAGGTTAATATTATGATATATGGCTTGGTTGTTCAACGACAAAAGAAGCGAGATCTAAATGGGTAACAAGTACAATGGCTAGTCCTGAAATTTATTTATAACAACATATAATATTTTATTACAACTTAAAATACCACTTCTTCTTAATCTAGGATAACATATTGAAACCTAAAGTCTGACTTGTTTTGTTTCTTTATTTCAGTGATGAAAGCCCAGTTAATAAAATAAAAAATACGAAAGTAGACTATAGTCTTAGTTATGAGAATATAGTTATAAGAACTAAAACTGATAAATTTAGGATGGTATTTCACTCATTATATATTCACGTAAAAACCTTAAAATTCACATAAAGACAGGCTGTGATCTATTTTTATTACTGATTCTTCCATTTATTATTACATACACTATAAGTAAGTGTACCTAAAGAATCAATTAATTGAAATATTGTAATAAAATGATGAAAAAAGCATTTGTTATGCATTCACCCAACTAAATTTCTGGTTGCCAAGTTAGAATTTCCTAGGTCATCTGGAATAGGGTTAAAATTTTGATCTATAGGTATGTGAGTGATAAAAATGATGATTTTTGGACGTTAATGTCTAATTAACAGTTTAAGGTATCTTTCTGAAATTTAGATGACATGTAATATGCATCTCGCAAGTCTAAATATACGAGCTAAGTTCGACATGTCTATATAAAATGGTTTCTGATTATGAGGGTGTTAAAAGTGGCTCCGAATGGTTCGTGTAATATTACACATGGTGCCCTTCGACAGTTCTGTTAGCTTGAACTTGGAATGATACGTTCTTCTTTGTGTCTGTTCCATTAAGTATATAAGGTTTCACATAATACAGGATATATTCCTAGTATGATGGTTTATACCTTTCCGATATTTTATTAGACAAGGCGTAGTGCGAACAAACAAGAAACACTGTCAGACTACCAGACACTGCCGTGAATCTTGCTGGCGTGTAGCCAGACCGACCTGTGGATCTGATGGAAAGCTGTATGCTAACGCTTGCCGGATGAAAGCTAGCAACTGCGGGTATGTATAATATTAAAAATGTCTTTTCTTCGTAACCATTGGGTAGCACACTGCAGCCAGAGAAAAACGATGGTATAAATAAAACTGAGTACAGTAGAAGTTTAGAGTTACAAGATCTAGTTGAAAGAATATTAATTAATGGAACTAAACTTGTATGAATAGATGGACTATTTGAAACCCTGTCGTCGAGATGTAATGGTATTTGGCAGTATATGGAGTGTATTCGGATACTACAAATTTTGTCTTGTTTCTTCGAGGGGATATAATTCGCATATATTTTTTAAATTTCTCTTTTTTTTCCAGTAAACACGTATTTGAAGTGCCAATGTCGTTCTGTGTTTCACAAGAACGAACATCGGGTGGGGAGGCTTGTCCTAAAGACTGTTTAGGACAGAAAGACAAGCTGGTGTGTGGTTCTGATGAAATGGTCTATAGAAATGAGTGTGAGATGAAAATGTTAAATTGTGGGTAAGTGTTTCATTATTTAAGTAAATGATTTTTGGGGATTTAAAGATATGTAAATATGAGCATCAATAAAATAAAACAAATATCATGAAATTCATTAAATGATTTCATCATACTTGAGACTTTTCTTATTTCAATATTTTTTATTATTTGTTAAGTTTCAGCTTTTTTTAATTTATCAAAAATTAAGTTTTTATTAATTTAAACCCAGACTTATTATTTAGATTATTATTCAGTTCAAATACAGATATCTATTTAATAGGATTCTCTTTTAAATATTTTATTCATGGTCAAATGTATAAAACCACGTTCCATATAAAACAAAGCTCATTAAATATATATTATTCTTTTTATAGAAGCGTAAGCAACCGTAAGATAGTAAAGAAAGTTGACATGGAGAAGTGTCGCGGAAAGATGAACCGATGTATGAAGGTCAAGTGCCCAACAGAATTTGATCCCGTTTGCGGTACCGATCAGAAGGTCTACAATAATCCTTGCCTCTTGAAGGTTGCTACTTGCCTGTGAGTATAATTCAATATCATAAACCGAAAACGAAAACTGAAATAGTTTGGGTTTTCCTTCCTGTGCCGCGCTATTAAAAACTGGAACTCGCTACCATTGCATGTGTTTCCCTCCCGCTATGTCCTTTAAGCGGGGCGTGAAAAGCATTTCACTAAACCGCCATAGTGTGGGACGCCATACTGCATTGTCTGCTTTTGCAGTGAGTATGGTGGCCCCCACTGTTGGATTCTGCTTGAGCTTACCATCAGGCTGAGCAGAGTCACTTTGGATATAATTTATAAAAAAAAACTGACTCTAGCTGTCGATTCCTGGACATGGGGCCTATGTTCTTCGAAAGAAGGTTTTGGCTTACTATGCTGGCCAGACTGGTTGGTGTAGGGTTAACATAAACTTTTCCTTCTCTTTCACAAAACTACAGAGATACATAAGGGAGTATCTGTGAAGAATAGAATAAATATTTAGACATTTTAAGTTAGACATACACATCTGTTCTTTGGAATCTTTGAAATCTTTAAGCTATCGCATTCATGACTATATTGATCGACCAAATAACTCAATTCCAGGAAAGGAATACAACTAGCCCACTTTGGTAACTGCACATTATTGCCAAGATTCAAGGAAGACTGTCCTGATACATGCGAGAACGTTGTGGAGCAACCTGTTTGCGGATCTGATGGCAATGTTTATAAGTAAGACCTTCATTTTATCACTTCTCAGATGGTTGTGTGATACTTTTGGAATATTTCCAAAAGCTATGGAGCTCATCATGTAAGGGTGAAGTGACTGGTTGTGTCAGTGTCAAGTGCTACGCCATGAATATCAAATGGGTATCGGAGATTTACAAGAATATTGATCGCCTACTTAACGTAACAAATGGCAAAGTACAGATTCATCATCGTAATATCTCAGTTGAAAAATATTAGAAAACCTTTCTCGATAATTCGACTAACTCTAAAATAATTTTTGAATTTCAATCAGTAGTTTTTGAAATCAGCGTTCATTTAAACAACTCTTTTTTGACTGTGGCGCAGTGGTAGCGTACGCGACTGCTGTACATGAGGTGTCGGGTTCGAATCCTGGGTCGGAACAAACATTTTTATGAGCTACAAATATTTTTTTCGGGGTTAGGGTGTTTTCTATATATCTAAGTATTAACTAAAAAAAAGTATTTATGTATTCATATCTGTTGTCTAGTACCCCTAATACTAGCTCTGCTTAGTTTGGGACTAGATGGCGTTGGGTGTTTACGTGTCCGAAATGTTTATTATTATTGTAAAACAAACTTTGAAACCTCATAAAAAAGACTATAGATTAAAAAATTCTAAAAATGTTTTCAGATCTGAATGTGAGCTTCGTTTGACGACGTGTGGGCAACACGTAGTTCCTGTTGCAGCTGCTCACTGTCGTACAACAGCGCTCTGCCACGAGGACTGCCCTGATACTCCCGCCTTCGTTTGTGGATCTGACAATAGATTCTATAAGAACGAGTGCATTATGAAGAAGGAAAATTGCGGGTAACTTATTTTCATGACTATTATTGTTAATTTAATTTTATTCAGGAAAGTTGAAAGGATCACTAACAAAGAATGACCAATAGTTTTCAATACAGTGTAGCCATATCCAATAGCCAGTTTTTTGCGTTTGATTGGCGATTATACATTAATCTGACTGTAGTATATAAAATGTGGTATATAAGATATATCCTTAAAATAATAAACTGATAGAATGATTCACCGACTGATCGATCAACTCGCAGCTGAAACGATTGGACTCAAAATTTTACACAAATTATTTGTTAGGTACTAAGCAAGATTTTTTTTAAAATCCACTCCTATAAGTGACATTAGAGGGTTAAAAGTTCGTTTTTTATGGGACAGGGGGCAAAATAGCAGGCGGATCATCTAAAGGCATCACAAATGCGTTGCCGGCCTTTTTAGAAGTAGTTCGTAAGACTGTTGTCTAAATCTTACTCTCACAATAAAGTGCTATTGAGCCTGTTGGTCTGGTAGTTAGTGATCTTGACTGCAAACTACAATAAAGGGTTTGGTTACCAATTAGGAAAAATATTATGTGGTAAGCACGATATTTTTTTTCTAATACATATTGTATTTAGAAATAAATAAGTATGTTAACTGCATCTGGTAATCATATAATAAATCCTGCATTAAGAACAGATTCCGCGCACAGCCCAGTTACACTCGGTGATTAGAAACAATCACCGAGTGTAACCATGTACCATGAGCGTCTCCGTGATTCGGAGGTCATATTAAGCAGTCGGTCCTAGATGATATGATGGTAACAAATCATACGATAACAGTCGTGAATAAGCTTCACGACTGTTATCGTATGATTGGAAGAGGTTGGAGGCCTTCGGGCGGCTTAAAAATATCCAACGGTAAGATTACGTAGCCACAACGCAGTCTTGCCAGTCCCCAACCCGCACATGGCCAGCGTGGGGACGTATGGCATTAACCCTCTCCTGAGAGGAGATCCGAGCCCAGCAGTGGAACATTACGGATTGTTGATGAAGAACAGATTCTAATCTGATCTGAGATCCGTGAAGTTATAATAAACTTGTATTTTGTTCACAGCAAGCATGTGTTTGTGGTCCCGCTGAAAAGATGTTTGGCGCGCTTCCAGTATTCGGGCTGCGCCCGCGTGTGCCCTCCCGAGTATGACCCCGTCTGCGGCACGGACTACAAGACATATTCGAATAAGTGTTTCTTGGAAATGGAGAACTGTAGGTCAAGGTGAGTTTTCGGTGCCTTATAATGTACCTGTGTACTATAAATATATGCATACTCGTACATCATAAAAAAAGAAATAATATCAAATCTCCTCTATTCCATTATCATCTGCAATACACTTATGCAATACCTTAAATTAAAATATGTAGTAATCAATTGTAGTTGCTGGCCTATATCATTTCTTTTAATTTCAGCATGTCAATATAGTTTATGATCTGACTGCAGAATCTAAACGTGCATCACGCAGATACTGAAACTCAATTTCTACATTAGTTTTTTAACAGAACAATAGATTGGAAACAGGCTGCCAGTCCAAAAGTGCCCGCAAAAACTTGAAATTTTTTATTTGTCCTATTCAAAAATGAATTTAGAAATTAAAGTTTACGTATCTACGTAGAGATAGGTGTACAGATTCTGCAGCCGCTTATTAAAAAATTACACAAATAAATTTATAAATTATTATAATATTTTTTGACCATTAATCAGCTTTCAACTAAACAATAACTTTTTTTACAGGAGCCTAGTGCAAATGAAACATCTTGGCACATGCACGGAGCCAATTGCAGAGGAGCCGAAAAACTATCTTTATCGATAAAATAATCGAATCAAAATCATTTATCGATGTATCGCTTTCTTTCAATATTCATACTTTTGGGAAATGGGATCCCACTATTAGTGCCAACTTTTTATAAGTGAAACAAATACTGTAAAATAGTTTAAGTGACCAATTTTCGTGTCTTCCAATAATCAATATAATATAAGTATTACTTAATTCATATTCATAGTTGGAATGGCGATTTGTTAATGATTTTAAATGACTAAGGTCTAGTTTCACTAGTTCCTAATATCTTATTAGCCTTTTAACACTATTTATCGAATAAAAGTTGCTGATAAATCAACATTTAATAGACATAATACATCTTTCTAAGACTTATGAGATTGGATTCTGTTGTTTATCTGGCAGATAAGTTCAAAATAGTCTATCAAGATACAGCAAGAGATGGAACTAGGCTTAAACAATGTTTTATCAAAAAAAAAAGAAATAGAAGATCAGTACAAAAGTTTAAACTCGTGACAAATCCTCAAGAAAAAACCTTTTTCCTAGATAAATGTAAGTGATTTTAGGAAAATTATTAATGACTGTTTATTTATTCTATTTATTAACAGTGGTAGCATAGGAATGTTTTTTTTTAATGTAAATAATTAGTGAATTTTCTACAATTTTTCTCTTTCATTAGAATGCATTTAGAATAAAGACTTTATAATTTATTATTTTAAATCAAGAATTACCGCCTAATTCAGACAAAATTGGCTCATCTTAAATTAATTTTCGTTTCACATTTGAATAAATTTCACATATCTGGGTGTGTTTCGCTTTTAAATGTTAGACGAAAATCATATTTATAATTGCAATTTAAATTTCATATGTGCATATTATGTTTTCAAAAATGCAAGTTTCATTTTTAATTTCAATTACAAATATAAAATAAAATGTATCTTTATATTTACTAACATAAAATAGACACAAGTTTTACGATACTTTGGTACATTTTCACCGGTTCCTGATACAATTCCAGATACATTACGTATATCTGTCATAAATGTTTATATCTAAGACTTGTTATGCCGTTGTAGATCTGACAGTTTTGACAGAAGATCAACCTGAATTGATAGCATTCATGCTGTGTTTATTAGTGAGTGCGAGACCAGGGGCCCAATGATGAAGAAGAATGCTTATTCGGCCTTATTGAAATATTCAATAAGCCGCCTTAGTGAGGTTTATCATACTGCATTATTGCATTGTCGGCATTTGTAATGACCAGCGGTCACCATGACCGCTACTCTTGGCTTCTGCTCCTGTTTTCAAGCAGGCAGAGTAGTAACACTTTAGAAGACCCAGATGTATATAAAAAGGTAAAAGCTATCAATCTATCGGGAATTTTTTCAGTAAGTGGTGAACTGGACCTTGCTATATGATAGAAGTTTGAAATTTGTAAGCCACCATATATAATACGATTTATACTATAACTATATTCCATGATGTACTTGTGTATTTCCAATAACAAACCAATAAATCGAATTTACAATTTCACTTGTTTTTATTTAAAATTACTCAAGTTAAATAGTTTAAGTTATTTCTGTTCATTTCAGCTTCATAATTATTGTGGTATGATTAGATTGAACGAGCTTCCATCTTGTTTTTAGAACCTATGAAAAAAAAAAACATTCAGGATATCTTACACGAAACGTATTAAATCCACATCTACTACCAGTACCAAAATCAAAAAAATATTTTTTTTGTTCGGGTAAACTTTAAAATGACTGGATCGATTTCAACGGAACTTTCATCAATCATAATGTTGTTAATAGTAAGTTTAGTTAATACCTTTTAACTTTTGCCCAATTTATCCAAATAGAAGTACGTGATTACTTCTATGGGGTAAATACATGGTTTAAAAGCCACTATCGATAGTTCATCAACTAAAAGCTTGAATTTCTTTATGAATTCCTTGTATGTGGTCATTTTTAATGCTTTGTGGTAAAGCAGAATAGCAACTGAAATACAATAAATTAAGAAGGAAAGTTTATAAAACTATAACCTAATTATATAAAAACTTTTGATAATATTTAATAAGCCAATGACGCCCGGGCTATTATTAGGAATCTATTAACATCACATTCATTAAAACCGGTTCAGTAGTTTCGGCGCCATTGTCAAATATACAAAATTACCTAGAATGAGAGACGAGTTCTCTCAGTCTAGTAGTCTAGTCTACCGTTTTGTTTTAGTTTTGGCGTAGTCGGGTAAAATAGAACGGGATATTTAATCTAGCGGTTAATAGCAGCTACCCAGAGGATGTGGCTTCGATTCTTACCTAGGACAGTTAAATGTGCGGCTCAATCATACATCCATACTAATTAATATTTTTGAAACTAACACTAGGTTTAGTCACTCTATAACTAACGAAATATGGAATTATCGATGAGTGCAAAATAAGTAAATTGAATTGACAAATAAAGACATCAAAAGCAGAAACGTTCTTGAAACTTTGAGTTGCAAGATGATGTTAGTTATTTCCTATAGATAGATTTGAGTGACATTGCTGCTCGTTTGTCCGACTGTGCCAAATGATAATTGAGTTGCATAAAAATATACCTTATGTGCTAAATTTTAAGTTGGTTTCTGTACGATTTAAAACTCAAAAAGTCATGCACTAATTGGGATCAAATTTGGATATAATTCACAAACAGCTTATATTATTGTTTTTGTCTATTATTCATTTTGTTGATTATTTTTCATCATTGTATAGAATATTCTTAATAATACATTGTGACATATATAGATAACTCCTACATAAAAAAATTGTTTGCCTCTTATCTGACCAATCAACTCTTAAATTTGTTCGTAAAATTATGATATCACTGATTTTTACAGCCTTATCAAAAATCAGTGATAAAAAAAACTTACTAGCTTCTGCAATAAAAAGCAAAATCCACATCAAAGGCACTAAACATATTGTTGAAGATTGCTGATAGATGAAATTTGAGCTGAAAATTAAATCAAATATATTTTTTCTGAAATTTGACACACAACGCCATCTAGTCCCAAACTAAGTAGTACGATGATTTAAATGATTACAAGAAAGTAAATCCCTATCAAGTATTTGTAAAACATTTCATTCGTTGACCATTTCTGACTGAGTATGATTACAACTCTTTGTGTAAAGTAAAGCAACAACTCTTGTCCGTTTCTCCCTAATCGTGCTTTAAACACAAAGGGATTCAATGCACATTATCATCAACAGACTTTAATAGTCTATTACTGGATACAGTTCTCTCTTTTGAGCTTGTATTTCTTAAATTACATGTGCCCATAAGCGGCAGTATAACCTTAAATAAAAATTGGAAAACTGTGAAAATGATAATAATTCCCACCTTTATTAACTTTAGTCTAAGAACGTTATATGATATATGTATACTGACAATATTTCTATTTATTTTATAAGTAAGTCTTGAGTTTTTAAGGATTCCAATAGGTACTTTTGTAAGGCAAACACTCTTTAAAATTTGTGGCATATTAAACTTACCTGGATTGGTTTTTCATACCACTAGAGAGACTGTTCACTCGAAACATAGCTTTCGTTTTATGAGACTATATTCATATTATTTATTTTCATGTTTCAAAATGAAAACAGTTGCCCGGTGGTAGTTGAGTAAATAATGTAAATAGCTTGGACCATAGACAGAGTACAAAAATGAATTATACAGTTAATATAAAATTAAACGACGAATATATCAAAGAGTTTATATATAATAAACTGATTGTAACCATAGATGTGTTTGGATGATTATTTTAAAATATCAAAAAAATATGTTATAACCAACAAACCGATAGAATTGATATAAAAGAAGCAGAAAAAAGCAGAAAGAAGCTAGCTAAAACGACATACCGTCTTCTTCATAAGATTTTTTCACCTCAAAGGTAGAGAGAGACAGCAATAGCTATAATGCCAGTTTTTTATGTAGCTGTAAAATTTTATATATTTCTCATTAAATTAATTACTCTTTAAACACACGTCAACTTGCGGTATTAACTATTTACCATCAGGCCTGTGATACTTTTATTTAAACTTAGTTATTATTTTCTTTAAACTGCTATTCATATAATGTCTATAAACAAAATACTCAAATTAGTCAATTTTATAAATAACACTCATGTCGTTGCTTCTAATCTTTTTTCTTTCTTTGTCTTCAAGTCTTCGTATATCTCTTTCAGACTTCTGGCTTTTGTTTCAGGTATGTAAAATACTGTATAAATAGCCGTAAATATGCAAACTGCCCCAAAGAAGTAAAAAGCGACGTAAGGCCCAATACTGTTAATGACTTTCTTGAAAAACAACATTTGTAAAAAGTCGACAGTGGAAGCTGCTGCCATTGTCACACCCATTATTGTACCGCGGTACTGAAAGAATAAAATATATCACTATATAAGAAACAATAAATTTAATACTTTCATAGTGATTAGTAGGATGGCTGGCAGGAGTTGGATGCGAGAAGCCATAGATCAAACTAAGTGGCGTGAAATTGGAGAGGCCTATGTCCAGCAGTGGACTGCGATAGGCTGATAATGATGATGATCAGTAGGACTTGCAGATTTTTATTAACTACTTTTTTTCTTAGTATTGTAGATTGCTGAGATATTAATTTGACAAACCTGTGTATCTAATTTCGGTTGATCTCGGGTTTGAGGAGGTTTATTACTAAGAAATTAATCTGATATACTGCCGTCTAATCTCATACTTTTTTTATGGAATAAGTGGGCAAATGAGCAGTCGTATCGCCTGATGATAAGCGATTACCGGCGCCCATGGACACCCGTAACACCAGAGGCGTCACAAGTGGGTTGCCGGCCTTTGGGGGATGGGGAGGGGGATAGGGGGAGTGATTGGGGTATGGGCCTCCGGTATCCTCACTCACTCGATGAAACACAGCGCAGGCCTGTGAGGCCGTGGTATCACTCCGGTCGAGCCGGCCCATGCTTGCCGAAGCGTGGCTTTCCCGCGGTAAACAAATAATACCCCAAAATCTATACTATAGACAAATTGGTGATATATAGGCTAACCAAATCAAATGAAATGAAAAAATGTTTTTTAATATTAAATACATAGATAAAATATTAGATCTTAATGTTAGACACTTGCAAATGATCTCTCTCTTGGATGGAACTGAACTCACGGCTTATATCTAAGCAATCAGTATAAGTAAAAGCTAGAACAACAAGCTAATTAATCAGAGATATAATAATGAAAATAATAAGACCGCCTAGCGGTTAGCGTAAGCGACTGACGACACCGTTTTTATAGGTTTTTTTACAAGAACTTTTAATAGCAGTGGCAGAAGTTGGTGTTTCACTTCCGTGCTTTAGAGAGCACGTTAAGCTGTCCACCTCAGCTGCCATGAACACCTATGGTAATTTCACCCTTAGGGTTGCGAAGATTCATGAAAGAAAAAATCAATTTTTCAACGGAGCAACCATTTCTATTGCTGAAAAAAACTGATATTTTGGTAAAACCAGTTGAACTAGTTGCCGAACCCAAATAATCTTGTGAATAGTTTGCTAAGAATTGGAAGGAAAAAGGAATGTATGCTAAGAAGATGATAGTAATAATGAGAATGCTCACCTTGAATGAAAACAGCTCTGCGTTTAACACCACGGATATAGGTTGCAAACCAAATGCATCACAAAATATGCAGAGACAGAGAGTCACAATGGGTATCCAAGAAGGTGCTAATACACCTTTTTCCCGTACCAAAAACCACGACGCAAGCGCACACATACTGAGACCTGATATAAGGGATGTTAAAATCAAGAGAACCTGAAAATATAATGAATATTGTAATAGTGAATGTGTATATATAATAAAATATTTCTGTGACGTACTTGGATATCTGACATAGTTACATTTGTGGTTACCAATAAAATAAATAGAGTTTTAAAAACTAAGAAATATGTATACAAAGCTAGTTATAAACAAAAAACATACAGGTGGAGCTACTAAAATTGTGTTAAAAAGAGTTATTTAAAAAATGAGTAGAAATATTTTTTTATATATTTTTAGAAAACAGGAGTGAGAATTAAATAAAATTAGAGGTAGCTTAGTTCTTATTTATTTTTACAATTAAAATAAAAAAAACAGGTCACATCAAACGATTTCATAATTCTAAATATGATTAATAAGCAATTCACTAATTACACAACAAATCAACAGTAAAATATTAAGACAAAGATTTACAATGAAATAAAATTAGAAGACAAAATATGGCTGACGTATGCCGTTCGACCTAACAAGAGACATCCTTACCGGAAGCTGTCCGAATAGCAAAACAGGGGACATGGCCAAGTACCGTGTCTTTATCGTGGTTCGCGCTGCATAGTGTATTGCTAAAGTAGGGGTACATCTAATAATATTTTAAAACACTCCACTGAAAAAAATTGTGTTCAAAATTTTTTTTGTAATTTTTATTTTGTTTGAACAAATTTCTAGCGAAGGGAGAAATCTAAATTTTCATTACGTATACTAGGACCGAAACAATGAGGCGTACTTACTTATGCACTATTTATTTTCAATGATTCAAAAAATAAAAAGTCAAGTTATAATATAATGCCGGTAGAAGGCGCTACCATCGCTATTTAGAAACGTGAAGCAACGCCATCTATCGGGCACTTTGAAAATGTGTCTCCAAATTATTAAAATAATGTTACACGTTACACAACCTACATTTTTTGTTAACTTACCTTTCTTCCAAGTTTCTCCACTAAACCAAATGTCATTACAGATCCAAGAACTTGTACTGCTCCTAGCATCATTGCTTGTTGATTAGGAGACAGTACTAAGCCAGTGTTTTCTGACGCTAAAGCAAAAATCTCTCCTGCGAAATTTAGTACAGGAATGGCACCACATACTTCTCGCGCTAAGGTTATTACAAGAGCTATTCTAAATGCTCTAAATAGAATCTTATTGGTCACTGGAATAGAAAAGTAAGATAATTGATTACATAGATTTTCTGTTATTGATCAATCATAGATTTATTTCGGTTGTAATATAATTCTGTCGTATTTTACTTCATGTTTCATTTAGGTAAATTTCACCACAGCCACAAATCCTAAAGTATAATTTCGTCCTGAAGCTTATTTTTCTAATCTTCGTACAAAATTGACGCATTACTTAAAGATTTTTCAAAGAAACAAAACAGTTTTCACACTTGTCAATGTCAAAAATTGGCAAATATATAGAATGGTATGGAATTTAAATACTGCTTAATAATGGGGCATGATGGAGATCGTTTTTTGTTTTTGCGAAAGACGGTCCCCATTTCATGTCATCCACATTTTTTATATTTCTTATCATTAATTCCATCACGACGAAGACTTGAAGACTCGAAGACTTAGAATTGAAGACTTGAAATACTTGACATTGGCAGAAATAGCTGATCCGGCTGATTGCCATTCATCATCAAAAGAAAGAATGGGGCATGATAAAGTTCAAAATATTATCATAATAAATCAAATATATGTCAAACCAAAATGACCTTACAAAATGAAATTATAGTAATGAGCACCATTAAATGTATCATTTGGTAATATGGCTAAACTAAGCTTATATAGATGAAATAACTACTTACTTAAGATAATCAGAGAAAAGCAGAAAGTTGAACAAAACAATTTAAAATTATTTAGGTAATAGTATTAAACTTGAGTGCTAGCAATGTAACAAAATCGTGTTTTTGTTAATACAAGAATGATCAAACACATTGGATCGATATTGCGAAATTCCAATATGATCAAATAAATACTTTAATGAATTCAGCCTTCAACAGAAATTAGGACAACTCATACTAAGCGATGGTGTTCGACAAACATAAATGCCTTTGATTACTTATTTCTACAATGTTAACACATTCTTTAGCCTACATTTCAGCTATCTATATATTGTAAAGAAAATTACAAAAAGAAAAACATATTTACAAATGGCTTTCATAACAAATTTGCTGCTGGCGTCATCTCGTGATTGCTCTCTTTTAAGTTCCTCAAGTTCATTTAAAACCAATACATCATCTTCTCTCCGACACCTGAGCCACGCTAATGCTTTTGTAGCTTTCTGCAACAGTTTTATTATTATTATTATCATTTTTTATTCATAATTTATTTATTAAATAAGGAAAATTATGATAGCTTTACTCTAATGATTTTCGCTGTTTATACCTCAAAGGATCCTTTCTTCAACAAATATGAAGGAGAATCGGGCATCATCATTAATAGCACCAGATGAATCAAAGGCAATGATATACAAATCCATAGTATAGTATGATAGTTAAAAATATCACCTATTATATATAAAAATAAATTCCCTGTAGTGTGAAACAGAATTACCTGCAAAAAAAGAATGTGAAATTTAGTTACCTAAATTGAAAAAGTTCTTTGTTTTATTTTACTTATTATTTAAAGTTTATTGTAATAACATCACAAGGTTTAGTTAGAATAACAAAATATATGATTTCACATGCTACAAATCAAAAAAAATAAAAAAAATTATGAGTTTTGTATTATTCCCTGAATAGTATTAGGAAGTAAACTTTTATAAATAACGTGAGTGTTTTTTTTAACAATAATAACACGAAAAGTGAATAAAATTAAAATACATAATAAACTGATAACTTAATATGACACCGCATAAAGTTATTAGTTTACTCAAAATGTATTAGTTTGATTAAAATAAAAGATATTAATAAAATATATTTATCTAAGAACCTATTTTGGTATTTAGCTATGATGAACCTATTTGGCTATGGTGGTATATACTGGTAATGCTAATATTTATATAATGCTAATATCGTTTTTCGAAAACTCTCTAAACCTAAATAAATATCACTAAAAGGAGTTTGTATATTGACAAAACGACATTCTAAATCTTAAAAAATATTAAAGGTAGATAATACGTTAGCTAAAAATAAATCACTTCACTAAAATAAAAGAATAAAATATTTTTTTTTTAGTTTTTTGTTGCAACAAATTTAGTACCATTGTCTTGCTCAATGAAATTTTGAGTAAAATAAATACATACCATGCACCCAAGCATGCCTCGAATCGCATCTTCACTAATCTCTTTAGTGTACAGTGGACAGATGACGTAGGCACCTCCCATCAAGACACCGACCAGCGCACGGGCCATGATAAAAGCCCAAGTACTCATTGATGATAATTTGATTGCCCAACTAGCCTGAAAGAAGACACAAAATTTTCCCCAAATACAGCAAATCCAAAAGGAAGGGTCATTCTTTTAGCAGTCTTTGTATGTTTCCGTAGTGCCTGTACTGAACTGATTTTAATGAATGAAGTACCAAAAGATTTGTAATAATGGTCCAGGTGACATAAGCTATGTACATCTTATCAAAACTTTTATGTTGGGTTACAGTTTGTTGCATTTTTTTTTATTTTCTTTGGTGTAGTTGATGAAAGAGCTGATGGGTCCTAATGATAATTCAATACAACCGCTTAGTATATGAATATCCTTTGAGAACCCTTCACTGACAGGTGAGAGCTTTCATGATGAGCAACGTATGTAATTGTTAAGTTTCGTAGAGGTGTAACATTATATGGCTACAAATTATACAATAATGAATTCTTTTATAGTCTTTAGCTGTGTTTAGCTTCCAGGTAACAATAACATTGATTTAAAACTAGAATTTTGATATATTAATAAGAATAAATTGAATAATAGAGTTGTACTTACGACACCTGTCGCTGATAATATGAATGTCGCATTTTTCCTTCCAATTTTATCTCCAATAATAGCCATTAATACATCCGCTGGAATACATACCAGATACGCAGCAGAGGCCATCCAAGATACCTTACGATTTAGATAAAGTAAATTAATTGAAACTTTTCTATTTATCTATTGTAAAATCATTATCGTGCTTTAATTTTTCAATAATAAAATTCTTAGAATATATTTAAAAAGCAAAGTTGTACTTGCCTGAAAATACTTTAGAAATCAAAAAGTAAAGGATAAAAGTAGGGGTCAATCACCATAGCATGCAATTGCGATTAGGTATTTCCATTTAAATTAAAATAAAACAAATAAAACGTTTAGATTTCAAGAAAAACTGAACTTTTAGACGTTCACTTCACTGCATTGTTTAACATAAAAGAACAAGAAAAAGTCTTTGGCATACGTATTTTCTCTTTCCTTTTAATCACACTAACTAACCTCACTATCCGTCAACGGCTCACCCCTAGGGGAGTTTTTAGACTGCAGCAACAGTGTCATAGGCGACATCCATCCTATAGTTGTACCATACACAAATACTGGTATGTTTACTGCAAAGAAAATTAATGGTATTATGGGCAAAATGTTAACTATTTTTGTATAACTTGTACATTATATTAATTAAAATGTAATTAAAGAATTAATACTAACTTAGTATTGCACATATTACTTGGTTCACTCGGCTGCCTTCACCAAAGATATAGTAATAAGCCTTCTTCATATTTATATATTTGTTTATATCTATATCATCTTGTTTTCACCTTTGATTTATCTCATAATAAAATTGCACTTAATTCCTTGTGTTTCTTATTTTATTCAACGCTTCTTTTTACAAATCATTCATTATTATTTTTATTTTGAAGTTTTTTGAATATATTCCTTTAAATTTAGTGCGACACTAACTAATTTGCCAGAAGCCGCTCATTGCTTTGACCAACTGATGATCACTGTTTGTAGTGAAGTTGATTGGGTATAATTTGCTGTTTGATTGGTTACAATTATGTTTCAGTATAGCACGGTTTTTATCATCATACTAGCTGTCTCGGAAGATTTCCATCTATCGAAACTTATTGGCGTGACAGTCTAGTGGAAAAAAAATTGAGTGTTGGTTTAACTATTTTCCTCGCAATTTTTACTTTTATAAAAACCTTTTTTGTGCATTTGTGCAAGCGGTTCTCAGGTTTTGCTCTTAACAATACTCATTGTAATAATGAGGAGGTTTCCTGAAGTTGAAAATATCAAAAACTCTTTTGTATATCTTTGGATTTCTCACAACAATTAACAAATCAATTTTTCTTTTTACTTCAGTTATTAGAATTAATTTGTGACAACAATATTATTGATTTAACTTCTAATATTAATGATAATAATGATAAACATAATTTCGTATACCTCAAGTTACATAAATAAATTCTTAACGATTTTCAAATGATGTGTGTTAAATGTTGTAGTGGGTATCGTGAGGTAACAAGAGTAGTGAGCATCGATTGTAGCTTTGCTGTTTAATAGAAAAACCTTACTGTTTCATTTTTATGAAAACTCATGTACCAATACTTTCTATTACATGTTTTAAAATGTCAATATTAATATCTTTTCCTGTAGCCATACAGGTATGTGAATTCTAGTATAGTACCAACCTATCGCGGTCCACTGCTAAACGAACGTCTTTCCAAAGAGCGTCAATCATCCCTATCGCGGACAGTCCGCATCCATCCACCGCTAGCTTCTTTCAGATCATCGGTCCATCATGAGCAGGACGTCTTTTAATACGTTTGCCTAATCGTGGTCTCCACTGAAGCACATTTCGGCTCCAGTAACCATCAGCTGTAGTCTACCTGTTCTTTATTGGTGCTTAAAGAACTTCCATCTATTATATTCATTGATTAAACTGTCATGGTGATACATATCTATTTCATTACGTTTCCACCAGTCTTTCTCGTAATTCCCGATAACTTTTTGCCTTACTTTTGCAAGCAATGTATTGTACTCTAGTAATCAAATTAATGTTACAGCGTATACACATTTTGGCAATTTGTTTACCTACAGTCAAGTCCCTTAAAATCAAACTACCGATTATTCAAATTATTCATATTATCCATTGAAAAATAATTCCACAAATTATGGTTGTATTTTATTTTTTGTTAAATGTTATAATATAATTATCCGCGATTTATATAAGTAAAAGCTAATGTTGCAAAAGTAGATGTCAATTAATTTGAACCCTATGGATTTATGTGGGAGGAATAATTAACAGTATATTTATAATACACTGTAAAATTATTTATTGATATAATTTTTATTTATATTCAAAGTATAAGATGTACCAAATTTAATTAAATGGTCAAAATTATGATAATTCAAATTATAAAAGCATTACGATATAACTCTTGAAGTTTAACTGTGGGAGAGCCACGCTTCGGCATGAATGGGCCGGCTCGACCGGAGTGATACCACAGCCTCACAGAAAACTGGTGTGAAATAGCGCTTGCGCTGTGTTATACCGAGTCCACACAGTCCCCAACCCGCACTTGACCAGCGTCCTCTCCTGAGAGGAGACCCGAGCCCGGCAGTGCACTTGTGACGCCTCTGGTATTGCAGATGTCCATGGGCGGCGGTAATCGTTTACCATCAAGCGATACGTCTGCTCGTTTGCCCGCGATTCCATAAAAAAATTAGTTGACCATTATAGATATTGATAAAGCTGCATCTAAATCAAACATTCAAGCAGTCATCTTGTTATACGATGAATAATTATATTGATTTATTATATTTTTGCATAGAGTTATTGGACAATCTGAAATAGAAATATAGTATTTTTAACTAAAGTATTTGTAAATAAAGGTTATAGAGTCGATCGAAAGGCCCAGCTCGACCGGGCGGTACTACCTTACCTACACAAAAGACCAGCCTAAAAGTAATTTTAGGTTGGTCTTAGCATTAGTGATGTCGTGTTTTGTTGATGAGTGCGAGACTGGAAGCCTAATAATGCAACAGCATCACATTAGAGTACCATAGCTTAGGTCACTATGCTGCATTGTTGCATTGCCTGCATTTGCAATGAGTGTGGTGACCATAGTGATCAGATTTAGGTTCTGCGCCTATTTTCCATCAGGCAGAGTAGAGTCACTTTAGAAGGCCCATAAACTTAAAAAGAAAATTAAACTGCTAACGTTAATGATCTGAACGTCGATGATGAGACCTGAAACGCCTGTGAAATCGGCGAACCGGGAGATTTCTAGACCTCTTTCGGTCCTGCTCCGCCATTTCTTTTGCAAGCGTAACTTGTTCGCAGAAAGAGCTCGCTCTTGTTCCGTATCATGGCCCCAATAATAGTACGCCCTACTCCGAAGGTTACCATTAAGTCACGAAAGCGTATCGAGTGCACTCAAACGTTGGCTCTTAGCTATATAAGTTAATTCTAGAGTAATAGGTTCTACTTCACACTACGCTAAAAACTAGTGATTGTGGATTATTGTTGATTCACCGATGCTTTACTCTTTACCAATTTCATAAACCAAGTGTTATTGTTAACAGCTCGCCTGCCAATCATAGGCTTCTTCCATTTATCACCATCTCTTCTTCCAAGCTTCATGGGCGATCCCTCTTGGCATGATCTTCCAAGTGCTCTGGTAATTGTCATTACCAGAGCACTTGGGAGGAATACTGTTGTATCGGATAACTTTTTACCATTGATGTTGATTCTTAGCAATCTAGTAAAATGTAAAGTGTCAAATTTTAGAGTACGGATCCCATGATAATGTCGTTTCCTAATTTAAATCTTAGATCGGACATGTACATTACGATTATATGGTTAATTCATCCGCCAGATAGTACGTTTTATGTAAATAGAAATGACACTTAAGTCAAACAAAGACAAATATAGTGTAATTGAAATTGTTTGATTAAGTTTCTACTTAATAATAATCTATATATTATATATAACTCGCTTAGTCTTGAACGCAATTTCATTTTGTTCGACGAATAATAATAAATATTTCGGACATCTGACTACACGGTTGGCCTAGTGATTTCAGTGATCGCCACACCGCTTCCTACTACGCCAAGTGTTGTGGGCTCAAATCCTACATGGGACAATACTTTGTGTGATCCATAAATCGTTGTTCTAAGTCTGGGTGTACTTTGTGTCCGTTTCATGTATGTTTGTAAAGATCCTCGTGACACAGGAATATATATTCTTAACGAGGGAGTCGTCTCTTAAAAAAAAAAATCTAAGCACACACCGCCATCTAGTCCCAAACTAAGCAGAGCTTGTATAATGAGTACTAGACAACTGATATGAATACATAAATTCTTTTTTTTTTTGTAAATACATACATTCTATACATAGAAAACACCAAAACTCCTAAACAAATATTTTTTAGGATCATATAAACATTTCTTCCTCATGGACAGCAGTCGCGTACCGCTACCACTGCACCACCGAGGCAGAGTGACTCGAACGTATACTAGAACTACGATCTTAAGAATTAAAGGAGTCAAATATAAGAAAAGAGTGACTAAAAAGTATGTCAATAATGTACTGGAAAAAAAATAAAGAGTATAATTTATCCTATGTACCTAATACAGTTTGTATAATTGTCATCGAAATATGTCATCAAAGGGAATGTTATTAAGCAAATTAAGATCAAATCACATTTAGCTGTTTTTTTAATCTTTTATAGCATTTATTACTTATATTATCAGCTCCAAAGTACTATGTTACAATTACTTTAAAAATTTTCCACTTCAATCAATTCATGCGTTATGTTACTTATTTAACTCTGTAGTATGGAGTGCAAATGAAGACTACTTATTACCGAGTTCTTAAACGAGACGCAAAAAATTCGTTCCACGAAACTCCAATCAGTCTTCTCCATCACCACATTTCCACAGCATCTATGTTATGCCTCTTCATATCTCGGAAAGTCCAAGTTTTAGCCGTGTATAGAAATATGGTGGATGGGGACAGGTGACAGCGAGTGAGAAAGTGGAAGTGAGTTAGTTAGAGTTAAGACGAGAATAAGAAAAGGTGTTAGACGCTTAGCTGTAAATTCTTGTTTAAGTTGAAAGTCAAAAATAATTTAAGGTATTTGATCTCGATGCGTTGAACCTTGAAAATGTGGTTCGAATCCTCAGGAGTGAAGGTACGAGATTTTGTCAAATGCAGCGTACAGACACGAAGTCGAAGCTTTCAGAAAAGACACTAGGGTTAATGAAGGAAAGACGTGAGAACCCGCCAGTCACTTCATCGGCAAAACGGACTCTAAACCGAGAGATTAGTAAGCGTGTACGACACGACCTCCGATGCTCCAACACTCTTTTGATTGAAAGAGCAATCGAGCAGAATCGGGGGTCAAAAGTGTTTGTGAAATCTCTTGGAAGAAGCCATTTGACGAAGCTGACCACAGTAAGCGGAGAAGTCGTTGCTTCCAAGCTGGCTGTCCTTTCGGAAGTAGAAAGCTTCTATGGCGATTTGTACGCTTCGCATGCATCTCGACCTGATCCCGAAAATGAGGACCCTCGAGCCAAATTAACACGCCACTTCACCGAAGATCTGCCAGAAGTCAGCATTGACGAAATCGAGATGGCTCTTAGACAGCTGAAAAATGGAAAAGCCCCTGGAGAGGATGGCGTTACTACAGAGCTGTTAAAGGCTGGAGGTAAACCCGTATTAAAGGCGCTCCAAAAGCTTTTCAACGCTGTCCTGTTCGAAGGGAGGACTCCAGAGGCGTGGAGTAGGAGTGTGGTCGTCCTGTTCTTCAAAAAGGGAAATAAAACCATGTTGAGGAACTATCGGCCCATTTCCCTCTTGAGCCACGTCTATAAGCTGTTTTCAAGAGTCATCACGAACCGTCTTGCGCGAAGACTCGACGAATACCAGCCACCGGAGCAGGCTGGGTTTCGGAGCGGATATGGCACCATAGACCACATCCACACAGTGCGGCAGATAATACAGAAGACCGAAGAGTATAATCAGCCCCTGTGTCTAGCATTTGTGGACTATGAAAAGGCCTTTGACTCGATTGAGATCTGGTCTGTTCTGGAGTCCCTGCAGCGTTGCCAAGTAGATTGGCGGTACGTCCGAGTGTTGAGATGTCTCTACAAAGCCGCTACTATGTCCGTCCAAGTACAGGATCAGCATACAAGACCCATACCATTGCATCGAGGAGTGAGGCAAGGGGACGTTATATCCCCGAAATTATTCACTAATGCAATGGAGGACCTGTTTAAGACGCTGCACTGGAAAAGGCGCGGTATCAACATCAATGGCGAATACATCTCTCACTTGCGATTTGCAGATGACATCGTCATCATGGCAGAGACGTTGCAGGACCTACAACAGATGCTGAACGACCTGGCTGACTCGTCTGTGCGCATCGGCCTACGGATGAACTTCGACAAGACCAAGGTCATGTTCAATGAACATGTACTACCGGAACCGGTTGCGGTACACGGTGCCGTTCTCGAAGTTGTTCAAAAATATGTATACCTCGGGCAGGCTTTGCAGTTAGGTAGAAACAGCTTTGAGGACGAGGTGAACAGAAGAATCCAGCTGGGTTGGGCAGCGTTTGGGAAACTTCGTCGGGTCTTCTCATCATCGATCCCACAGTGCCTAAAGACGAAAGTCTTCAATGCGTGCGTCCTACCCGTAATGACTTACGGAGCCGAAACGTGGACACTTACGGTTCGACTGGTCCATAAGTTTAAAGTCGCTCAGCGTGCAATGGAGAGGTATATGCTCGGCGTTTCTCTAAGGGATCGCATTAGAAACGAGGTGATCCGACAAAGAACCAGGGTCATCGACGTAGCCCACAGGATTAGCAAGCTGAAGTGGCAGTGGGCTGGCCACATTTGCCGAAGAACCGATAACCGTTGGGGTAAACGAGTTCTTGAGTGGAGACCGCGTCTCGGCAAACGTAGTGTAGGACGTCCACAAGCCAGGTGGAGCGATGATTTGCGCAAGACGGCTGGCAGGAGCTGGATGCGAGAAGCCATAGATCGAACTAAGTGGCGTGAAATTGGAGAGGCCTATGTCCAGCAGTGGACTGCGATAGGCTGATGATGATGATCTCGATGCGTAAAAATCTCAACATATATGTATAATTCTTCTGAAAGATTTGTTATTATCGCGGTTTTTATAGATCAGAGTGGTGTGCAGTGTAAGATCTGATGCATGAGACTTATGTCCAGCAGTAACCTGCAATACAGTGTTAATGTTATTTAAAATTTTTACGAATAAAATTCATTATAGCTCATTTTCGGAGCTCAACTTAAGTACATAAGTACGTTCTCAAAGAACTAAATTTTTGTAATAAATCCGACGATGTTGAAGATCATCAATCATCAAAGCCTTTAGCAGTCTACTGCTGGACATAGGCCGCTCTTTAAAGAGGATGTCATGACTTACTATTACAGAAAATACGGGTTGAAGATACATCGCATTAAAAAAAAATCGTTTACATTGTTCGTTGTTTTCACATGAAATGAAAACTAAGGTAAAGATTAAGTTTCACGATGGCTGAGGCTCGTATGACGTTTGCACGGTTAGGTCGATTCAAAACTATGGCCTTTTGTTTCAAAAGGTCACCCCAGACCTACCTGCCTTCTGTATCAGCCGGATCAATAACTGCTGAGTGGAGGACAATATATGTAAATATATATATATCACACACACCATTGGCAGTTTGCTGTATTATTTTGTTTTGTTTTAACTGTTAATACTGTGAGCTTCCCTATTTTGACTTGCTTTTGCTTTGAAATTCTTCAAAATATGTTCAACTATTTCGACCCTATAATGTAACATAAAAACATATAATCATTGCTAGAACTGTTAACCTTCCTTTTTAATTCGCCGTGACCGATAAAAAGGATGAAATTCAAACAAATAAAATGTCTGGTAAATTATATTTATTTCATTTTAAAATGTGCTATTTTAATACAAACTTAGTGAAATTATAACTACTGTTGTCATTTTTATTAATTCTTACAATGTTAAATGGTGTTTATTGACTCAAATCAAGAAATTACAAATTTATGAACGCTGTCACTTAACCAAAATTTTCCTGTGCTATAAACAGTTTGATAATAAACACGTTCTTTTCTCTATCTGTAACATTATACGAAAGCAAAACTTTGGCTCTCAGAAATAAAAAAAAGATGATTAATCAAAATACGCACAATAAAAAATAATATTCTATAACACAAAAAATTATTATTAAGAAAAGCTATTCAATAGATTTCTAAATTTAATTAATTGACTTCTTCAATCGACAAGTTTTATCTCGTGGTAGAGAAGCCTCGAGACAATCATGTTTTAGATAGTAAAGCATATTACATCCATCTTAAATTTAGAAGCTAGGCTTTTTTTAAAAAAATACAACTCCCGCTTTAGGAATATACATCCTGTGTCGCGGGGGACTTAACAAACATACATGAAACCGACACAAACAAAGCCCAAACTCAGAAAACCATTTTACAGATCACAAATAGTGTTGTCCCATGTGGGATTTGAACACAAATTGGCGCAGTAGAATGCGGCGTGTCGACGGCTTAATCCACTAGAACAAGAGTGCAGTAAAAAAAATTTTTTGGGTGGACATGTTTATTAAATTGACGTTAAGAAATTAAGGTTATTTTTTTAAAAAAAACCTAATTTTTTCCTGTTCATTTCAATTAATCAATAGTTTTAATTTGAAAAATAACATTCATATTGACTACAGGGTAAAGATACCTACTAAACACATATAGTGTTCATTTTTTCTCTCTTGTTTTTAATTTCTTCCATATTTTGTAATATTTTTCCTTATTTTCGTTCCTTATATTTACAACAAAAAACAACAAGAAACCATAATGTCCCTATGCTGTGCTCGGGTCTCCTCTCAGGAGAGGGTTAAGGCCATACATCCCCACGTGCGGGTTGGGGACTGGCAAGAATACGTTGTGGCTACGTAAATCTTGCCGTTATATTTATGAGAGCGCAAATTGTATTAATACAATAACGTATTTCGCTGTTAAACTAGTTAGTTTATTAGGGAAACATGAATCAATCTCAAAGATTCTAAACACATTCATCTTCTCAAATATGACTCGATTCAAACGAAGTACATTCTTGCAAAGTCTTTTACTTCCGTCTGAAACATGTTTTATGAATAAAGACGTTAAAAAAATATTATAAAGCCTCTAAGTAGACCAAAAACTTAATTTTAAAAGCTTAGGTCTTTGGTCTATCTTCTTTCCGTCTTCTTGAACTTTATTTGATATTTGTATTTCAGCGTTTTCATCCGTTACCATTTTAATGTGTAAAATTTTCGTGAACACATAAACTTATTTATGGATCTACAGAATAATTGCAGACTTTAAGTTTTCTCTGCACTTTACTGCTTAGCTATTTGTTTCTGTAGAAACTAAAATTGGAAAACTTACAGTTGCAAGTTTGCCAATTTTAGTTTTATAGAAACTAAGAGTCACTTACTATCAGGTAACGCGTTTGTTCGTTTGTCACCTATACCGCAAATATATACTTAACAAAATTGAATTTACGACGTTCAGTTTTTTCTAAACATAGGCCTCGCCAAAGTGACTCTACACTGCCTGATGGAAAGCATGAGTAGAATTCAAGAGAGAGTGATCACCATGATCTTTGTGAATGGAGAGAATGCAGCAAGGTGATTCACACCATGGCGGCTTAGTGAGCTACTTACTCACGCCCCGCTTAAATGACCCGGGATCGTAGTGGGAAGTAAAAACGTGCAGTTTAAAACGGTTAATCTTATTTATTTCTTACCCAATTCCTGGTTAATGCTTAACAGACGATAACAAGCTTCATCCACTTCTTTAACAGTTTTGTATAACTTCTCGTAATTGTAACTGAGCACTGTCATAATCATCATGTTTTTCAATAACCAATACAATACCACCAATTGGAACACTGAAATAATCTTTAAACAAAAACATTAAAATAAAATATCAAAATTATAGCTTGATAATATTTAAACTAGCGATGAATATATATCAGGTTCAAGATCGTTTATTTCTCATAAAGAATATAAATACAATTTCACTTACATGAGAAAACACAAATATGTACTTGTATGTTGTAACACACTTATATTAATTTACTGCGATACAGAAAAAAGAAATCCATTTCAAAAATATAGTGAGGGTACATTTAAAACATAAATGCATGTTCTGAAGACTCGTAGAATGATGCAGTAAATACAAAGATTTAGTGAATCTAGAAGCGACAGAACAGTTTGCACACGCAACAAGTTATCATATATATATATAAGTATAAACATATATATTGTCAGTGCACTGCCGACTAACCTTTTTATCATCTTCAGTCAACGTCGTTTTACTAAGTTCTATAAATGTTTGCAGATAAAGTAACGTGCGAAAAAATGTATCACATGTTGTGAATAATATCTGAAACGAATTTTCAAATTACTAGTTAAAATTAAACAGTATTCACCAATCTTTCTAAGCCACTTTTTACGATGAATATCGCGTGTAGTGGATTAAAATACGGGGTAAGAAGTAGATGGCTAAGTAACGTAGGACACCTGGATTACAATGAGAACGACAACTTGAAGCAAACCCAATGCCAATTTATCTGGCTAAGGTATTAAATTAGTCTAAACCCCATTTCTAAGAAGAGTACTATCTCAGCAGTGTATTATTAAAGACTGTGTGTAAATTTACTTGATTTTTTTCAATACAAATTTTCATAGTAAACCGTGAAGTGAGTAAAGTAATATAAGTTAACAAATAATGAATACCGGAATCTGAAACACGTCCTTAAAAATAGAAAACGCTGCCATCAAATCCGTGTATACTTGTAACAATTTAGTCCACCTTTTTTCATCTTCGTCATTTATACAGATAGCTACTTGGGTGTTATATTTAATTTCTGCAATCCATGCAAGTATGCCACCATTCAGAAGTTTGATCAAACAAACGCTATAACTCGCATATACATCGAAGTACACCATTGAAAAAAAGTAAGTTGTGACTGCAATGTTTAATCTCAAAAAAAAGAATAAAGAATAAACTAAAAAATGTTTTAAAACGTAGATCCAATTTTCAAAGACGATTTTATTGTACTGGTTAAAATTTAGGTTCAGGAATGATTTTTGAATAAAGAAAATCATACGGACATGTTTATTGCTTGATAAAACATTATGAATATAAAAGAATACATAAGCAGCCACAGAAATCGCGTAGATTGCAGAAAAACTGCAGAGCAGGAATTTATTTTTTGTAAACCTCTCAAAGACGTTTGTAATATTGCCACTTATAAAGTTCAAGAATATAAGAATAATCATGCCAACGAGAGATATAACATTGTGAAAAAATCCATTGGGCATAATACGATTACTTTTTATCCTAAATTTTGGTAAGAAAACTATATATTGCGTAATTTGTATAGGCAGCAATACTTTTTGGAAATTGTTGTCTATAAAGTTTTCATAAAATTTTATTTTAACGACTTTAACTTCCATTTTGTCTGGAATGTGAATGATAACGAAAAGCACTCATGAAACGTTATGTTTTTAATAAATTATGAACTACTAATCGAGTAATCATTAAAGTGAACAATTAAGTTAAAAGTTACAGTTATTTGAAATGTGGAACAGCGTAAAATAAACGACTTATTCTATTAAATCGTAAACTGAAATAGGTGAAAAAATATGTATGTTTGTTCGATAAGCTGATTAACACGCAAAATTTTGAAAAAATAATATTTATGACTGGCACGTTGTTACAGTATGCAGCAATCCTAACTTCTAAGCCAGAATTTGTTGGCAGAATTTCTATCCAGAAATAATTACGTGATGATCACCATTCTTTTTCTGAGGTTATAATTTGCCGTCTTGAGAAGTGCTGTTTTCCTTCGATACTTTTTTTTTTACTTGTGGAAACACCCTCGGGCCTTCATCCCACCGGGGTTTGATTTTCTACTGAATATTAATTACAATAACTTGTCTAATTGTACTTACAGTTTACACTTTGCTTGATTGACAATAATTCAAAGGCACGCTGCATTGATCGTGTCAATCAGAATTATATAATGATTGAAAATCATGTCAATTATGTCCTGGTAAGGAATTTCAAACGAATGGTTTACCATCATTGTCTACTACAAATCATATTATTGTCATCAAAATATGTTATCAACGGCAATGTTCTGAAGCCCATAAAAGCCAAATACCAAGTGCCTGTGTATTCAACTGTCATAGCAATTGCTATTAACAGTATCTGCTCCAATGTGCTCTCTTAAAATTCCAACCATATAATATTTTATAGTCAATTTATATTATTGTCAATTGTATCTTTTGATTATTTGTAGTTTGAACATTATATATAGTCAAGACCATGTCGGATTATAATGAAAATTTTGCAAATGCAATAAAATTCAGCTTAAATGAGAAGGATTTATCAAATATCGTCATTCAGAATTGGGTCATTGTTTTTGTTTTAATTATCATTTATATTTTGAAATTCATTGTGGACGATCATACCTTCAAACGGGTTGATATTGTTCTTTGCTTTCTGGATTATTCAATAATTGGCTTGGATATAAATATGCATTATGCAAATTTTATAATTATTCTACTTTAAGAATATCTCATCAAATGAAATAATACTATCAGGTTCATAAGAAAAAAACAAGGCAAAAATTTATTTGTGAAGAAATGTTTATCAGTTACAAAAAAAAACGCAATTTAATATATGCTCAATAATGTATTTCACATTTTGAATTCAATGGAAAGTCGTAAAAATATTGCCATCATCATATGTGGGACTGCACATGATGATTAGCGACATCATCATGTTCACTCCCACAGCAAGTCTCAGCCAGCCAGCAACCTCGGCCTCAACAGGGATACACCACATGCAGGAAGCGACCGCTCCAGCCTGGTTTACCCCTACGGCCTCAACAGCGTCTAGGCACAGCACACTGCAACTATGGTCCATGTAAGCAGAGCAGTTCTCTCCCGTCTATACAGCAGCCAGCCACTACGCAGCAATCGCCCCGACTCACTGGGGATCTCACCGCAGCACCGCGCACCGCATATCATCCCGACTCACTGGGATCTGCGGACTACAGCCCCGACTCACTGGGACTAGCGGCATGCAGTTTCGAATCACTGGAACTACTCACTCCTGGCACTGGCAAGCTCCACAACAGAGCACAGACAGCTGACTCATCCAGATATCGACCTCCAGTCTTGGAGGGGAGTGATGTAGCGACTTCCTCATACAGCGTCAACATAAATATATGACAACGCCATCCTCTGAAGATACACTGAACTACGGGGTAACGTAGTGCACGAAGAAGCTACCAATACTGCATCGCGCAATAGAAGTTCTCGCGCCGATTAAGATATATACAACTTCCCAACATCAACCGTTGGCAGTGGCCCGCCAGGCATGATCACCTCGCCTGGTTGGAGGGTCCTCCCTTTGTGTTGGAGGAGCATGTGGCCCGTTCCTCCACACTATATTATATACTGTGAAGATTCATCCAAATCCGTTGAGTAGTAGTAGTATCTATATATTACACAGCAGACCAAAAAAAAAATTAACTGAAAAATTATCCCATACTTATGGTTTTAATCACGAACTTGATTTAAGTTTTCGCCAATAGAAATTACATGTGATTTCTTTAATTCCAGAATGACTTTATAATTATTACGTTTGTAAATATTTTCGATCCATTTAAATATGTCGCGTTAGAAATTATTATAAGTATCAACTTGGAGATGTTCAAGTCTAATTGAAAATGCACAAGGCACTTGCGTAAGACATTCGGTTAATTCTTCAGGTAAAGTTATTAAGGAAATTTAATTTGTGAAATAAATAAAAGTTTAAGACAATTTCATTAAATTGTGACTCTTCTGTATTGGTTTTGGGTCTAGTAACAGTAAAACTCCATTAGATTTTAAAATAAGAATGTGCTACAATGATCGATGGAATTATATCACATCACGCATCACCAGCCTATAATAGTCTACAGCTGGACAAGTTTTTCTTGTCCTTGCAATACTGTGACCCTGTTTAGAAAGTTTCCTCCTTTAGCCTGCTTTTACGATGACCCCATGATGAAAAAAGGTTTGCGTAAATGATATTTTCTTTCGGAATACAGGAAAACGTTCAAAAAAATTTTTTTCAAGATGAATGCATGTGACTTATTTGATCTAGATGCTAATATGTCTCTTAGCGTCTTTAGGCTCGCAGCACATTACTATATAGTGTTGATGCAATTTGCTATGAAATAAATTATATATAATATTTCAGTATCAAAATTACTTGAAAAACTTGCAAATATGAAAGAGCTGTAAAGTTGAATTTCTTCCCCGTTCTGTCGATTTGCAAGGTACTTTAATATATGGAACTTTCAACCAGGCGCTCGGTCTTTAATTATTAAGGTCACATATATTTTTTTTCGCGCAGGTGCATGTTGTTTGCCGCAATGTACAGTAGTGCATGTATTATTATGATATATAAGCTATATTACTCTAAAGATTTATTTAAAGCGTTCGGTGATTTTGGTAAATTTGTAATAAACATCGATACATCGTCACAAAGTTTCTTTATATACGTTTGTTGTTTTTTAGTACACATTTGCGCTAAATTTTAGCTACATCAACATGTATCTCAGCTATCGCGGTAATGATAAACCTACATTCTTCCTCAAAAATCTCAATATATCCATCCTAAATTTCATTGAAATTAGTTCAGTGATTTAGTCATGGATAGACCCGTAGTTATTGATTTGAAGAAAATAATGAGTCAATAGTAAGGTCACGGTAATAGATACCGTTAGGAATTAACATTCCTGGTTAGTTTGACTCAAATAGGCTTCCACCTTCTATTTAAATTCAGCGTTGTTCACCTGTATAACGGTCTTCACGTGGTTTGTGGTTCAAGTTTCCTCTATGAAATCATTTAAATCATAAACGCACGGTTCGTTCATGAGCAGTCTTCTAAAGTAATCATAATTTAATAATGATGAACCCTAAAGTATTTCATCATAAATCAACAAATTTTAAGTAATCTTCTTCTTTAAACTCAATAATAAAACACTTTAAAACGAACCAATATTTTTAATTAAATTTTACTAGACTAGATAGTTCGTTAATTTCTAATCAGTTTAACTGTAATTAACGAAATCAGTTGTTTATTTTTGGCCGTAATGTTTAACTTGAAGTGACCGTACCTTTTAACTTAATTAAACAATTTATTCAATTTATAGTCAACACTCTTAACATATTTAGTGAATTTGTATTTGACTAGTCATTTAATATCATCGTTTGATAAGCATTGCACTTGACTTTTAACACTAAGAACAGCATGAAAGTAAAAATCAGTAAATTAAAATTTAGTAAAAATTTCTTAGACAAAAGTTTCCAGAAAGTGTTACTGCCAACGCAAATTACACAACATGTAGTCTTCTTATCAAAATTTAGTATTAACAGTAATTGTATTATGCCCAATGGGTTCTTATACATTCTGATTTCTCTAGTTGGAATGTTTTTCTTTATATTCTTGAATCTAAATGATGGTAACATTAGAGATATTTTCCAAAAATTTACAAAGAGTAAATTTTTGTGGTTCAGTTTCACTTTGAATTATGTGGGTTGTTTATCTGGCTACATTTTGTTTTATTTTCATAATGTTTTCTCAAGAAAGAAACATGTGGAAATGATAGTTACTATTCAAAAAGCATTCAGAATAATTTGTTTCGATAAGTACAATTTGATTATTTTTGACAATTGGAGTTTTCTTTTAAGACATTATTTAGTTTATGTGTTATTTATTTTTCTGAGATTAGATATATCAGTCACTGTTTACTTTTTTTCATTGGTGTACTTCGATGTATATGCAAGTTATAGCGTTTGTTTGAGCAAGCTTCTGCATGGTGGCATACTTGCATGGATTTCGGAAATTGAATATTACACCCGAGTATCTCTTATTGTTAACAACGAGGAAGAAAAAAAGTGGATGAAATTGTTTCAAGTATACACGGATTTGATGAAAACATTTTCTATTTTTAAGGACGTCTTTCAGATTCCGGTAAGTATTTCTTTAATGTGTCTATTTGTTAGCCAGACCAGAGGTGTGGCTTTAAAGTAGTTTGTCAAATTTTATCAATAATTTTTAACAATAACTGATTGATTGTTAATTCATTTTCAGTTATTTTTTACAACATGTGATACACTTCTGCATACATTAATTTATACCCAAACATTTATAATACTCGATAAGACGTCATTACTCGAAGAAGACAAGAAGGTTAACTTTTTAATTTTGTACTGGTAGTAAAAAATATTTAGCTTCCATTTTTTAGACACAATGTCAAAATATCAGTGAAAGGATACTCCTTTTACTGAAGTTTTGAATTTAAACCTTTACCAATAAGATTACCTTTAAAATAAATTCTAACATCGCTGTTTTAGATGCTTGCAACCTTCCGTTTCGTAACAGTGTATTGGTTAGTAAAAAACATGTTACTGCTCACAGTACTCTGTTACAACTGCGATAAATTTCACAAATATATACAAGAAGTGGATGAAGTTTGTTATCGTTTGTTAAGCATTAACCAGGAAATAGGTGAGAAATAAATAACTAATCTTTGACATACTGCTATAGCAACGAGCTTGAAATAATTAGGCGTTATAATCTAGTCATGAGAAAATATGAATAGCTGTAATATTAATCAATTATAAATCGTTCGTAGGACTTAAATCATTAAAATAATCTTATAACATCTTAAAAGTACACACCCAACAAAGCTATGAAACAAACAATTGTCCAGTACAAACTCGATTTTAGTTGTCAATAATTATTTCCAGTACCTTTGAATTTATATATTTTTGCTCTCTCATGTGCAGTATTTCAATTATAATAAATTTCAGAGAGGTTAATAAGCTAAATTAAGTAAAAGAAAGTAGAAATAAAAATACTAAATATATAAAATCGTCAACAAATCAATCAAGCACTATTTTCTTTAAAACTTATAAGATGTATTGATTAAAATATATCATTAAACATTTTTCAGTTGGAAGTAAACGACTTTGCAAGAATGTGCTTCGTTTGAATCGAGTCACATTTCAGAAGATGAACGTGTTCAGAATCTTCGACATCGATTCATCCCTTCCTAAAGAATTGGCTAGTCTTATTGCTCACTACGTTATTGTAATATTACAATTTGCTTTTACTTAAGTATTGTTCTCCATCTGTCTATCTGTGTCTTTGTCCTCGTATCTATTCAGATACATTTTGTTAAAAATAAATGTAATCGGTACACGGTTGCCTTACACGGTACATTTAGTTATCTAGTGAACAAAAAAATGTAATGTAAAAAAGTGTATTATTAGTACTCTTTCTTGTATACTATGTACAAGAATTATACGGCATGGAAATAATTAAAAACATTTAGACCCTTAGTGGCCTCACCTTTTCACATCAAATTATATAATCTTTTACAGGCAACTATTAGATG
Source organism: Hyphantria cunea (assembly GCA_003709505.1). NCBI lineage: Eukaryota > Metazoa > Arthropoda > Insecta > Lepidoptera > Erebidae > Hyphantria > Hyphantria cunea. The sequence goes on along the minus strand of PKRV01001710.1, from coordinate 1,002,353 downwards.
GAGTATTCTGAATAATAAATATGGTTTATAATAAATTTTACTTATGTTATTCAAATCTTTAAGTTTGTCCTTATATAAAACCTTAAGCGAGCATTTCCCTTAAATATGAATTTAAATTTTATAAACAGCAGTATTTAAAGTTATTGGGAGCAATAAATCAATGTAGCTAGTTATCATTATTAGGAAATTTTGCAAAAAACACTTAACAAAGACCAGCCATCGAAGTCTAGAACAGTACTATCTTCTCAAATAATGTTTAGGAGGGTAATTAGTGAAAAGTTTATTTCAAGAAATGTCCGCCATAGGTGTTTTTTTATGGAAACTCTGGAAAACGAGCAGACGTATCGCCTGATGGAAAGCGATTACCGCCGCCCATGGACATCTGCAACACCAGAGGCGTCATAATTGCGTTGCCAGCCTTTGAAGGATGGGGTTGGAATTGAAGGGTTGGGGTATGGGCCTCCGGTATCCTCAGTCACTCGGTGAAACCAAGCGCAAGCGATTTTTCACACCGGTTTTCTGTGAGTCCGTGGTATCACTCCGGTCGAGTCGACCCATTCATGCTGAAGCGTAGCTCTCCCATGGTAAGGATTCTCATTAGGAAGAGATTTAAGGGTCTTAGATAGAAATAACAGAATAATTATAAATCAAAATAAAAATGTTAATATACAACAGTGTAATAAGTAGGTACTGTAAATTGTTAAAGATCACATGAAACTTTAGAAACAAGGGTTTCTATTACTTCGACTAAAAACAGTAAGAACTCTCGCAATGAATCATATTTTAACGAGTCAGCAGGTAATAAATTAAAATTTTAAACTAACATACTTGATCTGAAATTCATTCACCATTAAAGAACACCTTACAGATACACCTGTTTTAAAATCTTTATTGTTCACATATTTTATTTTATGTAGATGCTTTCAATCAAACATGATTATGCCAGCCTCATTGTATCCTATAGTAACTAACAACATTAAAGGATTTTTAAAAAGATTTAAATACGTAATACCATACGATAAGGACTCAATCAAAGCACTCAATTAGAATAGTCACATTTTCCTTTAATTTTGAATAAAATTATAAATTTTGACTGCGTTCTCACTATAAGGCTTGGATAATATTGACTGGAAAGTACCAATATCCAATACATTATTTTTAAAACTGGACAGTAATGCTTCCCTTCTTTTCGGTAGGGGACATATTCCACCAACAAGTGATGAACATCTTAAACAATTCCACGTTGCTCACAATGAGAAATACACCTTACAACAATTATAATCACACACACACATACCCAAATCTTAAAGATTCCTCTAAATACAGAAAGCTAATTAGAAGGCAAATACTATAAATAACAAAATGAAAGAGAGAGAGAACCTTTCGATTTCCTTTAGACATCGATGATTTTGATATCATTAAAGCTGTAAATGATCTGTCAACAACAATGAGAATATCGACAGTCCTAGCAGTCAGACCTTCAACTAGTAATATTTGAAATCGTGTCCTCAGAGCTCAGAGTTTCGTGTTCCAATAAAACTTTACACAAGACGAGTGTGACATCTTCTACACATCATAATTATACATAGATATTACTTGTATACTACTGCCACAACATCGTCGAAAACATAATCGACAAAAGAGTCAAGTCCGTTGCTTTGCCTCTTTTGTCAACGATATTGAAATAAACAGTAATAAATAACCAAAATACACCTTATACCTGAACAATTGACCTTCATCATATACTCTAGGCAAGTTACCGTAGCCTCCTCCACAGTTCTGTAAAATTTCTCACAGACCACACAATGGATCAATTGGAATAGTAATGACTTTGCTAACCGCGTTATGGTCTCTATTACTATGGTACTATATTTTCATCCATTTTCTGTAATTTAAGATGAAAATTGAAAGTTAAATATGAGAAATTTAAAATTTTAATTAAACATCACATCTCTTGCAAAAGTTCGTAATCCCAAGATTTCTCACTATATTATCATTGTCTCAAACAAAAAAGTCTCCACAATAACTGGCCTACCGGTCAGCTGCCCACAGCCGAAAACTAAGGTAATATTGCAAGTAAGAATCGTTAAATATAGAAGTAAAACTGCACCTTTATTTTGTTGACGGATTCTGGATCTCCGTTTCATCGAGACTAAGGAGTCTCAGAGGAGGTATGTGGAGATTTCACTTATAACTATCTCGACGGCTGGTCTCAGGCGACCCGCTCCAAACTCCTGGCCTGACCCATGGCATTGACCAGGCTGCCTGCGCTTCCGGATCAGACGAGATTCGTTCTTTCTCTGCCTGAGGAACCACCATTGCGGAAGGCAGCAGATGGTCACATCCAAGAAAGAGTGGTGGTGGACCCACGGAGTGACCATCTCCTCCACCACCCTCTATTCTGTCACCTGCTTGATACCTAGGGGAGTCGCCTTCGTTATGTAGACGATTGGCTCCCTTTTCCACCGCATGCAGGTGCTTACTGAACTCGGTTCACAACACCGAGGTTCAGTCCTACCACCCACTCAATGGGTGTGTCTCCTCTAGCGTTGTCTAGGCGATTTGCCCACTGTGCGGAGTGGGTATTGAAATCGCCCAGGACAAATATTAGATGGGATGAGTGCACATGCAGCTCTTGATGCCATCCAAGTACGCATCGATTGCGGGACGCCGCAATTAAAAGTAATCTAGCAGCCCAAAATTGACAAAGGGGCCCCATTCGACTGCCACAAACCCCATCCCTCGCTGAAACATGGGAACAAGGGAAGCCATTTTCTACCCCGGTCCAGAATATGGCCGCAGTACCGTCATTTGACCCAAACCATCAAGGATGATTCGGAACGCAGTACGGCTCCGCCACCATCACTAGGGCAACCGACCACCATGCATCGAAATCATTCGAATTTATATATTTCGTAGTATCGGATTTAAATGTATTAATATGAGCATCATTGCCCGGGTGCAGCAACTTGCAGTACTGACATAGCGCTCCAGCAAGGCTCGTGTGTGATATCTCTCTAAGCAGTGAACTTTGCGTAGTGACATTATAGTGATCGTGTGGCACCTAGGCGTCACAATAACTCAGCACACCGGGACGGCCGGGGTGGTGTGAATCCCTTAATATCTATATATATGTATAACAATGAATCCCTATTTCCATTGGTCACGCCATCACGCGTGAACAGCTGGACTAAATTCACAATTTTTTTTTATGTATTTGTTATTGTTAGGAGAAGGTCCTTATGAAAGAAAAAAAGTAATATTTAGCGGAAATTTAGAAAATGTAACAATACTTATTAAGAATTACCCATAAATATTTTAAACAAACAATAAGCCGCGGGTAACTCTGCGGTAGTCAGCTAGTCGTTTATAAATAATGAAATGTGACGCAACAAACATAACAGTAATATATAAATATTATGCTCGGCATACAAACTAACTGACTAATCGAAGATTTTCTACCCCAAACCTGCTTCTCGTGGATGATGAAAATGATGAAAGAGATGAAAAACTAAACAGAATCACCATGTAGCATTTAAATACAAGTTAAGAAGAAGTTTAACTTACATGATCTTTTTGCAATCCAACAATTTCCAAACACAACTGAAGAAAAGACAAAGAATGAGTGAAATTGCAAAATAACCACATTAAAGTCTGAAATATTAAAAATATAACAAATGATATAACTTTTGAATACTCGTACAAGTTAATCCATATTATTTAATTTACCCATAGCTGAAAAGCGTCTTAGAATAGTTTAAACGAGTTTAAAATGTTTTGGTACACTTCAAAAAAATTCTTGCAACACTCATCATATTCAAGCTCATCATTCATTTTGTTAATTAAATTATTCCATTCCTCAAGATAATTTGTTAATAAATTTATCACACGGATAGATTATAGGAAACTGATATCAAAGCTTACATATAGGCAAGCAAGAACCATAGCCGATAAATAAAAGTAAGAAAGCAAAAAGTGAGCAAAGACAACCTGAAGTAGACGAATAACCACGACTACCTATAGAAGAAGGTTCCAGAAGTTGGTTCGTTCTATACATTTATTTTTACAAACTCTCTCGTGAATTTTTTGTATGTTTATAACAAGCAAGATATTATAACAAGATTTAGTCATATTGACGTAGCAACTTATGATGAAGCAGATACAGAAGCAAATAAAAAGTATGATAAAAATTACGTCTTCAACAATTGTTGTATTTGAATGTTCTTCGAAAAAAAATCCAAAGATTTTCAACATAATTCACAAACCAGAAACAATAAACACACATATGTTATATTTCCTTCCAGTTAGGGTGATGAAATTGTCTCGGATAATATATTGGGCTGAGAATAAACAACTCAAAGCGAAATGCATAGTATAAAAAATTCTAACAACATGGCCTGATATATAGTTATCTAGAAAAAAAACTTGTGGTGACATGGATGGGTGTAATGGATGTTCGATTTGCTTGATTTCTAAATGTTCAGTAATCCTTGTCTCGAAAGAGATGCTAAATGAATGAAGAAACATCAGGGTCTAATAACTAAATTATCATACAGTCACAAGTAATACAATGTCTTATAAGTAATCAATAAGAATTCAATTACTCAAATTACTTCTTTTGGTAAGATTATGATCGTATTAATCAACAACAAAATGTATTTTTATGTTCAACAATATACAAATAGTTTTATGTAAAATGACATCACTATTCCATTATAATTAAACTTGAAATCGTTGAATGTGACTCTTAACTTGTTATAATCGTTAACAACTGATGTTTTAATATTGGGTATATACATAGACCCCTATATTTATTTATTTTTTTTGTGCGGAAATCCCCTCGGATACCATCGACCAGTGGTTATGTCGGACTCAAACCGCCACTTGCACACCATCTCGGGTACTAGAAGCCGGGGAACCAGGTGTACCCTCGGAAGGAGATCCCTGGAACCACGACGTACCTCGGGCCACCCACTGATTGTAGGTGGCCCCCTCCTGTGTGGGAGCCCATATGTTCCCGTTACTTTCCCTCTAGGCGCGCACGGTCTAGAGTGACAGATGGCCTCATCTGTCACCCTCAGGCTTACGCTCATGGAGGACGGAGATCGTTCTGTGATCTTCGACGCCCGAGTCGCCTGCGGTACCTGGCCCTTTCCCGGGCCTGGCGGGCCGGTAGAGTTCTAAATCTCTCCCGGTCCCGCTCCGCCGTCTCCTTAGTAAGCATAACTTGCTCGCAGAACAAAACGGCGGAGTTCCCCGCGCTCTCACTCCGCAGCATGGCTGTAATCATGCTACCGAGTGAGAGAATCCCACCCCGATAGCCGCCACTAGATCACGCCTCGGCTCCCCCCACGCCGGACATTCTGCCAGCGTGTGTAGCACAGTGTCCACGGTCTGGCCATCGCAGTGGTGGCACTCAGACGTTGGTTCCTTACGGATCAGACACTGGTGATCTCCTTTTCCAGTGATTACCTACGTCAACCGATATGAGGGGATGCCGTGACGCCTCCCGAGCCAGTCCTCCATAACGGGTCTTATCACCGCAATAACGGCGTGGCCATATACATAGATTCCTGTGAATTTATACACAAGTTTAAATTATAAAAAACCGCAAATATGAATTTCATCATTTTTCTATCCTTTTTTTATTCTTGTAGTGGAGAAGGTAGGCTCCCGCTCAACTTGTGTATGCGGAGGTAAGAATAGTAAGCTCAACATACGTTTATATTGTAATTGTCTAGTTACACAAAGATATATGAGAAGGTGCCGTAGAAGAAAGGTATAGGCACGAACAAAGCACAATAAACAGTTTGAAATAGGAAGACAGATATTTCAGAGAATAGCACAAGAAAACATAAGCAGTAAATAAGCACTAGCATAAAGTACATAAGCTTATTCGAATAAGCGTGCTTTCCGCGTCGATAATGAGATCTGCCTGGTGCGGGTGCATGCTGCTCGGTCGTGGTTGTGCGTCAAACATTTACTTATAATGTATAGCCGCCAATAGTGCACCCCAGGTGTGAATAATCGATGTCGATATTGGGCAATAAATATGTTCTAATATATATTTTTTTTTTTCTTTATTGTGTATACATAGTACAAAATGGTACAACAGGAACAATCACACAATATGTATAACAATTGGCGGTCTTATCGCTCTCGGCGATTTCTTCCAGACAACCATAACACGGATATGTGTGTTTCAAAAATTTCAAATATTGTATTGTAAGTAAATGCACATATGTGCCTATATAGATAATAAGTTATCTATAGAGATAGTCAGTTAAATAAATAGTGTCTGGATATATATAAATATATTAACACTTATAAGATTTAGGTTTAAGTTTATTCATAGGATTATAATATAATGAAACATGTTTAAGTATTTATTTGTAGTAGGTAGCCTACATTCCCAAGATTTGCAGAGGTCCTAATGCAATCGCTCAGTGTTAGAATTGATATTTATGTAAAACCAGTTAAACTAGTAGCCGACCCGCATTAATGTTGAGAATAAAAAAGGCTAGAAAAAATAATACAAGAAATACAAGTCTATTCATCATGTGTTCTAAGGCATACATTGTTTTCTCTATAGTTACATAAGATTTCTCGTAGATCATACAATGTATTACTTGAAACACCCATATTTTATTGCCACTTATTTCCTGTAATGTATAAATAACAAATATTTTTAGCAACGCAAAAAAAAAACAATTGACACAAAAATTATCGATCCATACTCACAAGATATATTCTACTTACTACTTACTTAAATACTGCTTACAAGGCTAAACCACAGCACCATTTTTAATTGAATTTGGCATGGAGATAATTTGATTTCTGAGGAAAGACAGAGGCTATTCTCAATCACGGCTACAAACAAACACGTGGTTTGAGCCGCGGGCAAAGCTTTTAAAACAGCCATAATAGATTCTAGATCCAGGTTTCATAATTTTAACTTAAGATGAACGCAGGAATAAAGACACGCGCAACAACAGAGGCGTCACTAGTACGTTGCCGACCTCCTAAAAAGGACCTTTTGTTTTTGAAGGTTTGAAGGTCGTATTGGTCCAGAAATACCGCAGGTGACAGTTCATGTTCACAGTTTTGTTGTTTTGTTCCACAGAGTTGTAGACTGTGGAAATAGTTTCTTATGAATATGGAGAAAAACTTCTAATCGCCTTAGCAAAGTAAGACAAAATACAACGTCATCAGATAAAAAGATCTCAGGTCTCGGAAGCGATCCATGTAAGTAGTACTTAACAAAACCCTATATGGTTCTTGTGAAGTATTACTGGATCGCTTGTTTTGTAAGAACTTCCAAATGTAATTGGAAATAACACAAAGAGTGAGTAAAAATATAAGATAACCACATTTATGTCTGGAATGGTAACAAAAATGAAATTGATGATAACTATGATATATTCAGTTAAAATACTAATAAACCAATTTATCCATACTTGAAAAACCTCTAAAAATAATTGGAATGACTTCAAAATATGTTACACACACACAATAGATACACTTTAAACAAATCCTTTAAGTACTCATAAAGACCTTCATTGATTTCCATGACATAATTGTTTTACTCTTCTAGATATATTGTCAACAAATTTAAGATACGAATAGAACAGAGGTAGTTTATATCTAAGCTTATGTGCAGACAGGCGAAAATAAAATTCAATAAATGAAAAGAAGGAAGCGACGAGTAAGCAGTGGAGACCAAAAACGGAGAGCAAACACATAGAAAAAAAAATCCAAAGATCAAGCAGATGAAAATAAGACAGAAAACATGAATCGACATAGTGACTGATTTTGAAAAACTACTTTATGATGTGTGGAAGTATCTCCAATTATCAAAACAGTTATATTTCTACAAAAAATAAGGTTTCAGTATAAAAAAATTGCGATTTAAGTTTAAAATTCATGTACACCAATATACACGGCGGCGTCATGGCGTCCATTTGTGATAGACGCGACGTCACCATTTATCTACCAGTGTCAATTATAGTTTTTAAAAACAATAAAACGATCGTCGATTATATCCGAACAAAGTGATCTTTATATATAAGTGACGTAACTGGCTCTGATTGGTGTTCAACTTAACATGGCGGATTGCTGTATTTTGTTGTTATTTTTGTTAATTATGTATTAATCTTGCTCTAAATACTCTGCTCTTAATAAAAAATACTAATTTAAAATGATCCCTAGATTTGAAGCTAAATATTCATATATTTTATATTTTTTTACAATCGGAGTGATGAAATTGTCTCGAATAGTATACTTCGCTAAGAAGAAAATAGATAAGGTGAAATTTAAAGGACAAAATATTTAGACAAAGTTACCTGAAATTTAGTTGATTGGAAAAATTTTGATTGAAAGATTGACGATTACAGTGCAACAATATGTCCGTCTAACTCTAAAGTCCGACTTGTAAAAATGTCTGTAATAGATTTACTCATAAAATAAAATAATGTATGTCATACGTACAGTAGGAACAGAATGGTAGTAGAACCATGCTGATTTCGGCACCAACGATCCGGCTCGACCGGAGCGATACTATCCTCGCACAGAAGATCAACGTTACATGACGGCGTATGTGCTGCCGTGTTTCGTTGGTAAGTGCGAGACTGGAAGCCCTGCTGCAGCATCACCAGGCCGGCATTGTGTAGGTCACCATGCTGCATTGTTGCATTGACTGAATTCGCAATGAGTATGGTGACCACCAATCTTGGATTCAGCTTTTGTTTTCAATAAGGTAGAGTAGAACTACTTTGGCAGGTCCATACGTAATAAAAAAATAATCCTGAGAAGGGAGCCTCTCGGTCATTTTATTTTGACAACAACGAGAAGCATCGAATTCATTACATTGAATTTTATTAACTATGTTTTTTTTTTAATATTTCTAGAAGTCTCGATATTCAAAGTATTGATTTTAACTTGATACCATAACTAATATTGCATGGTAAAGCATTTCAAGTTGATGATGATGACGATGAACACTCAACTTGAGAAAATTACCATTGATTTCCGTCACACTACGGCTTATTAACATACTATTTCCTTGAAAATTTTCGGAAGTTATAAATTTATAAAATTGTTCAGGATTAGATGCGCTATTTCTGAATTCCAACTGTAAGGGTCATATTTCGTAATTTTGCTATTTGCAGAGATAGTCTTTAAAAGTTGCAACTAAAAGCAGTTTTTTCTAATCTTTTTGTGTAAAAAAATATGAAATAAAAGATTATTTTGGGTATGAATAATTTTCATATGAATATTTTATTACTAAGACTTCGTTGTCTGTCCGTCCGTCTGTGACCAGGCTGTCTCACGAACCGTAATACTAAGATAGTTGAATTTTTCAGAGATGATGTATTTCTGTTGTCGCTATATCAACGAAAATTAAAAAACAGAATAAAATAAATTTAAGAGGGCTCCCAAGTTGAACCTTTGCATGAGAATCTGTATTTACCAAGTCGACAAAGTACTAGAAGGAAAATAACAAAAATATTTTGTTGATGGGGTACATATAAGGTGGGGATGTTTTTTTTTCTCGGGTCTAGCCCGTACTGGGGAGTATCATTAGGTTGGTCTTCAAAAAATATTGAAAGGTTGCTAAAGGTTGTTTTTGATTTAAATATCCGTTTGTGAGGTGGTTAGGTTAAAGATCATTTTCTTCAAATAGGTAATTCCTCTCCCCTCTGAAAGCTAAATGGCTCTCATTTAAAAGAATTTATGATAGTAGTCGATTTGATGAAATTTGAAGGAAAACTATTACGTTTTAGATAACTTTTTAGTTCAGGAGTTAAAGAGGTCTTACTCGTAAAATGCGCTTACTTGGAAAACTTCATACAAAAATAACGCAGTATTATGTAAACATGAGTTAAGTTAAAGACTTAAAAAACTTACAGCGATTCTTAATACTAACGTTATGTTTTTATTCCTCGATAGGGACAGGTGAAACAAAAATAAAAGGTAATATTATAAATAGTTTCTAAAGATATATAAATAATGGTATGGAACCGTTCGTGCGCGAGTCCAACTCTCACTTTCATTTAATTAATTACAGTATCCTTATCAATTTAGATTGATTTTTCTTTCATCGTTAAGTTTTGAAACTAACCAAAGCTTCTAGGTAAAAAGTAACCGAGGTTAATTATTTAAATTTACTTTTTTTAATGAAACGTGATCCATAAAATTATCAGTAATCCTAATTGTATAGCTAAGCGACACTCTTTATTAAATAACAATAGTGGCGTAATCTTCATTTGGGACTTTAAATATGTTCAGTAATGTGGAGGAACAGGTCTCAGGTCCCTCCAACACAAAAAGGTTCCTCCGATCAAGCGAGGTAATCGTGTCCAGCGGGCCACTACCCAACGGTTGATGTCAGGTAGTTATATATAAGCTAATAGGCGTAACAAATTCTACATCGTGATTCAGGATTTGTAGTTTTTTCGTCCAGTACATAGCTCCGTAGTTCAGAGTATCTCGGTAGATGGCGCTTTCGTATGTATATGTTTATGTTCTGCTGTATGTGGAAGTCACCGCAGTATCAAATAAATCTGAGAATGTCTTGCAATAATAGAACTATGTTACATTATCCAATACTTTGGGGTTACACAAACCCAATAAGAACTAAAAGATAATTTCCAGCAAACAGTTCACATCGCATCAGATTGGAATAGATACAACGACAGGACACGTGAATGGAGCTGATCACGCATTGTAGGCTGTTTTGACTGCGATCAAGTGACAATAAGGGTTTCGCGAGCAAGATACTGTGTGCTGATTGGTAATATAAACTTTATCATAGATTTGGATTTTAAGCCCCAATACTTTGTTCTTATCATAATAACTAATAACAAAGTATTAGAAAAATAATACAAGAAGTTCTTTTTTTACTTAATACTTAATACAAAAATACTTTACAAGAAGGCAAATTGCAGCAAAACAATGGTATAGCTGGTAATTAATCCCATAAAGTTCAAGAATAAAACGCCGTCTAAATCAAATAAGCCACATAAACTTATTTTAGTAAATGAGTGATGTTTCAAAAGAATAGCGGCCTTATGAAGTTTTTTCTCAGCATCTAAAAACAAAACAAAAGTATTTATTTTTTACTTTATATATAGATAGCCCAAAAGTCTTCATGACAAGTGTCATGTCTTTAAAAAAAGTTCTGGTTTTTCATACTTAGTAGGGCATCTGCAAAGTATGCATTCAAGGGCAAATCTAGAGTTGGCACGAGTAATAAATGAGTATGAAGAGAAAGTGGAGACTTCTGGGGGCATTCATTACTTGGGTAAGGGATATTTTGCTTGATTGCTCCAAAACACGACTCTAGAAAGATCTGGCCTGGCTTAGAGCTTAGATAGGTGGGACGTCAACCTAAAATGGATATAAAATCAATAGGTCTGAGTTCTCCTCGGAAGCATTCCCTAGAAAACGAAAATCCGAAGAAAGTTTCAACCACTCACAAAAAAAGGTTAATAATAAAATTTATGAATGTCAGTACCTGAATAACGCCTGTTTTTTAATCGTGTCATGCATACTGATTCAGCATCATCAATCGCTGTGTAAAAATTTTCAGCTCGTACACATAGCCATATCAGTATAAAAATTCCTTTCGTCACATAAAATATTGCTGTAAATATGTCGAATTCCTAAAATAATATTGTATCTCAGTCAGCAACTATTAGCTGATTCATTTTATTTTTAATCGACATTCGGTATTAATAGTATTGTATATTACAGCATAGAATCATTTGAGTAGGTTAGTTTACACTGGCAAGGGCCTATCATTTGGATTAGATGAGAAAGTAACAGTATGATGTTGAATTTTTTAACTGATTTTGCTGGTTAAAGCTATTTTTGACCGGTTAAAAGTTCTGGCTGTAATACCTTTTTAGTTTTAGCTTTAACTGTCTTTTTACTTTTTGATATATACATATGAATTAAAATTCTTTACACACTACTGCATGTCCTCGGAGAAAATATAAGGACTTTTTAACTGATAGTCTCGCTTAAGTAGACCAGAAATTTTAATAATATTTCTATTTTAGGTATTTCAATAGTATTAGGAGTATTAGTGCAAGTGCAAAGCGTTACATTGTGACAAAATATTACAGACGGCAAAATCATATCTAATAAGTACGTTTCAGTTTTTGAGCTTTCCTGCTTAGAATCAGAGGAAGAAAGCTTTGAATTGCAGAAACCTTGCTCAGTTGGGAAAAGTAACAAAAAAATACACTAGCACTAGTTTTCAGCAAAGTCGTAACTCCAGTGGAGCTTAGCAATGTTAGCAATTGTTGTCAAAGAATAGTAAAAAAACAAACCTCATAAGCTTCAGAATCTTGTAGAAATAAATCCAATTGCAATTTTATATACCACAAAGAACGGAGAAAGGTGTCAGCAATAGACCAGAACATCTATACAGAAACCAAAATAACGTTGATTATTAACACAAATAAATATAAAAAGAGAAAAGAAATCATTTGGTAAGACTAAACAATGACACAAACGATATTACGAAACAATAAAATAATCTTATTGTGTGTATAAAAGGCGATAGTGAAGCCTATGCTATGGTTTTGCAGATGACTACAGCACTGATTTTTATGAATATGAATGAGTTTTTCTTACTCCAATTAAGGAGGCAAATCGCCACTTACATAGACTTCAAAAATGTTTTGTAGCAATCTATAAGCTTCTAATATGTTTTGATATGCCTTAATTTTCACATCACAGTCTTCTTTACTATGACCAATTGTATTGTAAATGTCTTGACTCCAAATAGTTAGGTACTTTGTAAGTAAAATAAGTAAACGAACAGACATATGTACATTGAGATCAAAAACAAAAAATATAAATATGTCTATGCAAAAATCAAGAATGCTATCGTACTTAGAATATTTATATAAAGCAAGTAACAATAAATTGGGTAACATATCGAAGAATAAAGTAAACCAATTCCAAACGATGAAATTATTGCAATGTTTTTTATGGAAATTAATACTGTTGTAAATTATTTGTAATTTCAAAATAAGTTGAACATTATTGTGACTGTGAATTATGTTCAGGCCGAATAAAACAAATGTTGTAAAAAATACAACGAGAAAACGGGTATGAGTAAGAAAATATGCAATATTTTCACTGTACTGTAGTCGACTAAATTTACTGAAGTCGGTAAACATGATACGGTAACCGTGTAAAACAAAAATACTAAACAATATCGAGAAAGAAATAAAAGTCGTTTTTTTCCTATTAGAGGTAATCAAATCATCTTGCATGGTATATTTTGATATGAGGAATATAATTTGCACGACGTACATTGGATATAATAAACTTTGAAGTTCTCGACTAACATAGTTATTTGGTAGAATGTTAACTATTTGTATGTTTTGCAACATTGCACGAACGTCACAGAATGATCTCGAAAATGAAACACGTAATTAAATAATTTCAATAGTACTAAACTAAAATTACAATTGCATTAAGTTATTTAGGCACAACTCAATTATAAGCGTTTGAAGAAATATAACATAAAATACTGTTTTTTGATAAATTAATCGTTTAAATATAAAAAATGGTACTCTCCAGCACATTCAAATTAATAAGCAGCAACTCTCCTTAAAAAAGCACTTTTAGACAGCAACTATAATATAAACGAGAGGAAATGATAGTGTAGTACTTCTACTGCCATCAAATGAATTATTTGTTTGTTCAATGTCATTTCAACTGGAATAGGTAATAATAATAATTGTTTTGATCGGTTGAAAAACACAATTTCAACTTGCGTACCATTAAGAATAATGAAATAAACTTCAACTTTGAACGAACGAAGTGACCAATGAGGCCGCGTTTTTGAAGACACTGAAATAATAAGTGAATTCGATCAATGTTTGACCATATTTTGTTTAATTAAAGTACCTACTTAAGTAATAGCATCAGAAATAAGTATTTAAATATTTTTTTCTAAAATCATTCAACCCAAATCTTATAACTTTGGATAAAACGTAATTAGTCATAGTTGCAAACATGATAATTTTCTATAATTGACAAATTATGGGGTTGCTATACTTATTCGCTTATAGGAGATTACAGAAAGGACAATGAAAAAAAAACGTCGATCAAGCGAACAAAATTACAAGTAATGAAGATGATTTTAATGTTATATAGGGATGCAGTGATCTCTTTTTATGAAACTGTAATGTTCTATAAAGAGTCCTCTGAACTGGATTCAAACGGTCGATCAAAAGCGTAGACGACGAGGGCCGCAAGCTGCCAGACAATGGGGACCTCTGGTGGCAGATTTAATGATGCGGTCAGCATTCGCAAATATTCGTAAAACTGCGGTCAGTCCGCAACATATCATAGTTGGGCCGATAGGCAGTGGGAAGCCCAGGCTTCCTCTAGGACTTAGTTTAGTTTAGTTTGAATTAGCGCGGCGTCGATCCTGGAAAGGACCTGCAATAATATGGCATGGGTTCTCCTTAGAGCAGAGCGCCTGAAACCGGCCATCAGGGTGGTTTCCGAAGGACAGTCCAATCTGAAGGGATTTTTCACCCCATTAACAAGGTATGGGTATCCATAATATAATTATGTAAGTGTTACATAAATTCACAACTGTCTTACACATAAAACACAAAACAATCACTGACTGTATTCAATTTGTTGATGAGCACAATAATATTTCTGTACTCGTTATGGGATCATGATGTCAATTAGATGGGACTGACACAAATATACTGTAGAGTAATGAATTCGGGTCACATAATGGTGTTTTAAAATCTTGAACCACAATAATATTAGCTTTGAAAATGATAGTCAGAACATTTCATTATTGTTTTTTTGATATGCTTAAAAAATTACAATTAAAAGTATAATATTTTTCTAAGTGAATATAAATACTTTGTGTCGTCACTACATGTTTTTATTACCGTTTCTATACGGTTAGGAATGCTGTATCTATTTTTATACGATATTGGAGACTATTTTCGCAAACTTATATGCGATTTTTATCTTTGAAAATATAACTAATGATTAGGGATGCATTTTATTGCCTGAGGTCCTGCTACGAGCGACGAGCTGTCTTTGTTTTGCTACTCAACACGGATAATGAAGAGTTTTCTTATGTTCTTTTTTTAACCCCTGATCCAAAAAGTGGAGTGTCATAAATTTGACGTTGATATCTCTATATGAGTGTATCTATCTGTGACATCGTATCTCTCAAACGAATGGACTGATTTGATGCAGTTTTTTTTATTTGAAAACCAGTTACCTTGCGGTGATTCTTAGCTATGTTTGGTAAATATCAGTCCAGCAGTGTGAGAGTATCAGCTTTTTTCCAAAATGGTGTAAGGCCTTTTTGGCGTATAATTACTCGATAAAGTGTTTTTGTAGGAGGTTTTTAAAATGTTTAATATAAGCTTTTATATTAATTAGCCTGCCAAAGTATAATACAGTATAATAATACAATTTACTATCTCAAAATTATTTATAATAAAGGCATATAACCTACATTAATTCACGTAAATATATCAACAAAATATTGAATCTACTGATGCTTAAAAAGGATAACCTATGCTTTAAGCATTAGATACTTTCCAGTGATACATTAAATTTGGATCTAAGTAAAATTCAATAAGCTTATGAGCCTCTATTTTGCCTAATGGAAAGTGTAGTGTTTGGTCAGTCTACCCTCATTCATGTCATTGTCTAAAAAATCAGTCTGCGATAGTGTCTCATACCAGAGTTTTACATAACAGAAAGTACGTGAATGCAGATAATGTAACACTGCGGTTGCTTATTGAGATACTACTGTATCATTGGGCCTCTGGTCTTTTTCAAGGTAGTCCTTTCAATATAACTCGGATTCATTGCTCACGAGTATACATATTTATTGAACAGATTCACGAAAACACATGACATAGATGAAGCTTACGGCGTCTCTTCAGTATAACAAATACATATGATGAATAAACAGTCATGGCAGTGTACCAATGATTATCAGTTACTTTATATCGTAAAGAAGATTAATGGAACAAAGTAATAATCAATTTGTTTAGAAATATTGTCATATGTTAAAAAAAAGTGTTTGATAATTGTGAATTGGTAATGAACGTTTGAAATGATTTTAAAATAGTTACTAAAAATGAAAAGATATTATTTTTGGTTTCACGAGGGCAGTAAAATAAATCAAATAATATGTGCGTTACTGAGTAAGTATTGTATTGATAATTTATTAAATATTTTACGAGACGCTCACATAATGGATAGACTAGTATAATTTGTACATTACCTTACATTAAAATGTCATATTTCCTTCTCTTATCGAATTCAAAATAATTTTGGGGTCGGCTATAAGTTCAACTGGTTTTACCTGAATGTTAGTTTTTGCAAGGAGATAATAGCATCGGGCCTCGAGAACCCTGATGGTTAATTGATTGCTGAAATCACTGAAAGATCAATTTAATGTGTATTGAATATTTTTTCTTAATAACCCACAGTAAACATGCCAGTTTTTGTGTATGGAGCAAGTATAGGATGGATGTCTCCGATGACGTTGCTGTTACAATCTGACAAATCACCCAAAGAACCTCCATTAACAGACTATGAGGTGAGTACATGTATCCTTTGGTATTTTATCAAAATTAGAACTTGTTTTCCACTTGACGTAGCGTACATATCGGCACAAATGGTTGCCAACATATTCATTGCGAATACGGACTATGCAATAATGCATGCATGGTGACCCACGCTATGGTGGCTTATTAGATGCTTCTGCATCATCATTTTTAATCCTATCTAATCTGAAAATTTTCTTACCTTTCATAAGTATTAAAATTTTTCAGGTGTCTTGTATGGCAGCAGTGGCTTACATAGTTTCTTTTCCGGCTAATTTTGCAATGGCATCACTAAGTGACAGAATTGGTCGAAAGAATACCATGTTCATTTTATCTGCAGCTGGTTTTGTAAGTGCCATTCGATGATTTTTTTGACTAGGACGTTACTTTTTTAGTTGGGGTAAAGTCTGCTCCACTAAGGAGGCTTTATGTTATCATGATATCTATGTTGGTTATATATTGTCTTTTTAATTCAAAATTTTCCTTGAACTGTAGATAAGCATGCTTTAGACCCATAGGGTCTATAAATACTGTGGATGACTGAATACATGCTGAGCCGATTTACGGATATCTGTCAGAAATTTTTGCCGAGTTGTCAGATTTTTATGCTTGAAGTTGTCAACTACCTACACGAATTCGTAAAATAACTCCAAACTAGCTTAAATCATCTGTTGGTGTGCTCGCAATTTTATGCAGAAAAAAGAAATGAACTGTGGCTGAATGTTCATATTTTTTTAAGTCTTAATAATATGTGTATACTTACATATTCTATACTCATTTTAAAATTTCAGGGTTGTTGGGCGATCAAACTACTGTCTATGAATTTCTCAGCATTTGTATCAGCTCGAGCGTTGGTTGGTGTTTTGATGGCTGGATCTTATGTAACTTGTCCTCTGTATACGAAGGAGATTAGTGAAGATAGTATCAGGGGAATGCTCGGATCTTTGGTATGAAAATTAACATGTCATTTTTCTCAGGTCTTCTTGAGTATCATAACTCGGTGTAATTTAAGACCTGATTCAATGTACATGAGTTTCGATAGAGGGCGTTTGGAAGGAATGAATCAATAATCAATCAAATAAAGATCCAATAGTCCAAAACGAAAAAATATTTGGCATTAAATTTTGCCGTTATTTAGTAGTTTTAAAATGCTAGTTCTGATATGTTTGACTAATTGATTTTACTTTTTATGAGTTTTCAATTCAAATTAATCGTTGTAATCTTACAGATAATTATATTTCATACCGCTGGAAACCTTTTCGCATATATTATCGGCGATTTTTTGAGCTATCGCACTATATTATGGATTTGTCTGATAATACCAGCAGTTCACATGGTACTCTTTATGATGATGCCCGAATCTCCATCGTATCTTATGAAGACTGGTGATGTGGGGGTATGATCATTATTCTTCTTACGTTAGTAGTGTCAATAGTTCAAAAAACTACTACTAAGGGCCGATTGTATCTATAATTGGACATAGAACTATGTCCTTTATGCACCCTGGTCAAAATGCCCTTTAATTTCAAGGATGTTACATAATTTTATATACAGGCACCCATTCATAAAATTTATGTATATATTTAAAGATTTTAATTAATTTATGTGCCAATAAGAACCTTGTCTTTTGGTTTCTGATCTCCTATATGGGTATGCACATAAAATTATAGAAGCTTTCGTTTCAGGAAGCAGCTAGATGTCTAGCTTGGTTAAGGTGTAGGAAAGAAGATGATGAAGTTATTTTAAATGAACTCATTCGAATCAAGAAAGAACAGACAAAAGATCAAGGAAGTAACAAATACGTGTTTAGGGCTATTTGTAAGTTTAATATAGAATATAGTAGTCTTTATTGTATACAATAAAGACTACTATATTATTATAAATCACTATATTATTATAAAGTATTGTAAGTATACTTACAATACTTTCTTGAATTAAAAAAATATGAGAAAAGGTATGGAAAAAATATGAGTATTCCATTGAAGGTAAGTTGAAAATAAATGTCACATGAGTAGGTTGCGAAATTTAGAACAAACCAAATCGAAAAAGTTTATCAGGCTACTTCTCCATAATATCATGACTTTCTGGTAACCTAGGAAGTTACTGATAATATTACCAGGAAATATTCACTTGGCGAAAAGCATAAAGATATTTACTGTGATCAACTTTGAATGAATGTTTCATTGTCTAAATGAAGAAGTAATTAATGTTAATTTATTGTAATTATAATCTATCATCCAAGTCACATACACAGATCCTATCAAATGACACAGACATGCATCCCAACAGCGAAACACATCTTAACCTTGAGTAGATAGACGTGGGAGAGCCATAAATCGGTGTACACACAGAAATCCAGAGTTAGCAATTTTTACGTTACTTTTTTGCCGAGTAAATGGGGTAACTCGAAACTAATACATTTTTCTCCTAACTCTGAGGGTAATAGAACAATGCACCCGGGTTTCTGAATTTCAGCTGTTTAGGAAGTAAAATAATATAGTATTGTTGCATCATTTCATGCCATTAATCAATAAGAAAACATGCATCAATTATTAACTCTCAAGATATATAATTAGTTCAAAGATAAATATTATTCGACAACTACATGATAAATTTATCATACTTATTCCATTTTCAATTACCATTCAATAAAACAACTATTTTTGTCTACTATAGCAATACGATTATTTCAATCAAGCCCATTAATATACATCGCGAATTTTTTTAACTTCGCGTGCTAACTTACGGTACATAAAAGTAAGAATTGAATAAATAAAATCCATTTAATTTAGTTGTTGAACTGAAACATAAGACGGATATACTAGTAGATGGGTCAGCTCAAAGTAAGTGACTACCACCGATCATGGACACTTGAAACTTAAAAGTCACAGTTCATTGCCACTCGTTGTATCCTTCCTTCCCTAGAATCAAGACGAAACTTGAATACTCTGTGAAAAACAATGAAAAAAATGCTGAAGAATTTCTTTTCGTGTTGTCTGTCGACTAAAATACTATTCCGAAGTTGCTGGACCAACGGGCAAGAGACATTCAGAGGGTGACAATATACTTGTTACTCTTGAGTTACTGAGTTGCATAAGTTCATGTGAGGTGTCAGTAATTTACCAACAGGTGATCAGTCAACTGATTTACGAGTGTATTGCAGTTGCAGACAAACTTATATTTCGGGCATTTAAGATTGCTCTAGTAATGGCATTGGCGCGAGAATTCTGTGGTGCTATTCCTGTACTGAATTTTGCTGGAGAAATATTCTCAGATGCCTCGAAAGGAACTGGCTTAGTGTTGAGTGCTAACCAACAAGCCATGGTGTTAGGAGTTGTTCAAGTCATTGGGTCGGTTTTGGGGTTCAGTTTGGTGGAAAGAGCTGGCCGAAAGGTGAGTATTTAACACATAAAATTTACTACCGAATGTATGTGAGCTCATAGATTAATAAGTAAATATAAATATTATCAGACATTTTGAGACACAACGCCATCTAGTCCCAAACTAAGCTGAACATGTACTGTGGGTACTAGACTTAAATACATAAATATACTTTTTGTTTGGAAATATTATACATAAAAAACACCCAAACTCCGAAACAAATATTTCCAGATCATACAAACATTTTTTACGTCTCATAACCCGAGACTTCAAGCGCAGCATTCGCATTCGCTACCACTGCGCTACCGAGACAGTAAGTCAGTAAAAATTAAGCTTACTACCAAAAGAGGTTACCAACTAGTGCCAGGCTCCTTTAATTTTCACCTAAAACATGCTGCCAATGCAGACTAACCAGCCGAACTAAGCTTTTTCCTGGAATATTGATACTGGCTTGATTGCTACGTCACTATTTTTTTAACGTGAATAAATCTATATAAATGCTCTAATATGTGCTTTAAATAGAAAATCAGGTATAGTTTCTCTGGATCTGAATTGTAGCCGTCAAAATACCTTCTGAATAATTAACAATTTAAAGCACCATACTTAAGAACTACGTGTAATAAAAAATGTGTTTTGTTAAATTAATATATTCTCCACTTACAGCCTCTTTTTATTGGAACAGCGTTGATATCAGGATTAAGCATGTGTGCTCTAGCGTCATGGTTTATTCTAAGAGATTATGAAGTGTGTGATGTAAATCGTGTAACCTGGCTACCTGTAGCCTCTTTGTGCTTATGCATCTTCTGTGATTCCTTCGGTCTTCAGCCCATATCCGTGATCATTGTTGGTGAAATGTTTTCTTACAAGGTAATGTTATTTTTATTGGTCTACAGTAATTGCTTGTAAAAATCATCACTGAGTCTTAAATTGATTGAATATCGGACTTATATCAGCGGGTGTTTATTTTTGTATAATATCTTTCTAAATAGTATTCAATAATTCATTCCGTAGTCTATTAACTACATATATACTAACGCATTATCAAATAAAACTTGAAAAATAAAACATTCCACATTTTGTATATAATTTAAAAATTAATTTTCAATAAATATCTTTAAATAGGTTTTTTCCAACTTTCATATATATAAATATAAAAATGAATTTTCAATAGTTTATTAACGGTTAATTACTAAAGTAATCGTGTATGTCATCATAATACTTAGCCTAAACGAATATTTCTACTGCTACTTGTTCTTATCTTCATATTTTTTTATTTATTCTTACAGTATCGCGGGACAGTAATAGCAACATCTAACTCGTCAGGTTCACTCTCTGCCTTCCTACAAATGCTGGTCTACAAACCGATTGTAAACGCTATTGGATTTCATGTTACGTTTTATTGTTTTGGGGTGATTTGTTTGCTCACTGCTCTTTATGCAGTCTTAGTAATGCCCGAAACAAAACAGAGAGGATTAGAAGAGATCTATGAATGTTTAAAAACGAAAAAGGAGAAAAAACTTGAAGCTGACAAAACTATTGATGAAGAAAATTTTTAGTAAACAGTGTCATTAAAAAAAATGTAAAAAAATAGACAATAAAAATCATGAAAACTAAAATAGATAATTTCAATAAAATAAACCGTTGTAAAGTCATAATTATTTTAACGAAAACTAAAATATAATTTAATTTTAATGTTGCTTGTCGACCATATAGGTTTCTGATGTCAGGGTGTATGGTGTCGGGGTCAGACAGGTGGTTAGTAAGTCTAAATTTGTTATATTATAAAATAACTAACATATTTTTCCAGTAATAATGCGCCAATCAATCGCTAACAAATTAGGTTTTACATTACTACAAATCGATTATAAAAAGTAATTTCAAGATACATTTTGCATACCTAATTCAATTAACAATACTGAAATATATCGACAAATTTAAAACAGTATTTCTGAAATATTTAACACTTAAATTATGAGTAAACACTTCATCAACAACAAAACGTTGGAACGTTTAATGGAATGACACAAAATTTATTAAGTATCAATTCCACTAAAAGTCATTAAATTGATGGATCTTTGTCGATCTATGATTTGAGATATTTTTTTTCTGTACAATTCAAGAACTGTTCAAAAAACTCAAACTCTAATCCTTTAAAGAACCTAGTGAAGTTTAACCATTTACAGAACAAAGAAGTACGTTGTGATTCCCCACTATCGCTTCACTTCCCTTTGATGATACTATTAATCCCCACAAATCGTAACATCACCGAGAAGTCAAGTGACAGTAGGGCTATTTGATGGTATATGGTGATTACACATGAAATATTAGGAAAAAATAAAGTCGTTAATTTATCCATACACAAAGAAGTATTTTTCAATTATCTTCTTATATTGAACGCTTGAAGAATTGACTGTAACATTATGGGGAGTATTGTGTATTATGTATTATAATGGTAATAGTATAATAATGGTATGGTAATGGAATGGTTAAATTTAATTTAATTTTTCAAATAAAACCACATTCCAGAATCACTTGTTCGTTTTCAAAATTAATTCTTAAAGAAAATCAAAGTCAGTATCAGATCGTGTACCTTCTAATTAAAAAGAAGGACAAAAGTTAAACATCTGTCTATACAATTTTGTTTACCATTGTTTTTTTTTATGGAATAGGGGCAAACGAGAAGACGTATCCTGATGGTAAACGATTACCGCCGCCCATGGACACCCGCAACACTAAAGGCGTCACAAGTGCGTTGCCGGTTTTTTAAGAAGGAATACGCTCTTTCCTTTAAGATTATCGCGAATACCGCAGGTGACAGTTCATACCACAGTTTTGTTGTGCGAGGCAGAAAGTTTCTGGAAAAGCGCACATTTGTGGACTACCAGCCAATTAAATTATGGGGATGTCATGTAAGACGATGGCGTTGCAGGTGACCATGGGTGGCGGTAATCGCTTACCATCAGGCGATACGTCTACTCGTTTGCCTCGTACACCATAAAAAGCCAAGCTTTCCTTTAAATAAGGTGGAATGCACGAATGAAATATAATATTATAAAGTAAGGAAAGAATATGAGCATTCCGTTGAAGGCGAATTGGGAGTCACTTAAGCAGATTGCAATATTCCGATACACGATCATATTTGCGTAGTCCAAATATGGATCTAATACAATCATCATCGATCCCGGAAATATGTTGTGACCTGAAAAGGCTGCTAAACTTATGGGATAATCTAGGATGTTTGGAGTAAGAAGATGATAAACTCACGTACAGCTGCCTCATCAAGAGTCTAAGTGCGGAAATATCCCGGCAAAACAAAGACTCTGAAGGAGGAATCACGTTGGGAGTAAAATGGCCGATTAAAAAAATAAGTGAATTAGAGTACTAGATAGAAAAAAGGCGAGAAAGCAAGATACACCAAAAAGTTACAAAGAAAACTATTCACTCATAACAATATTCAATAGCTAAAATGCTTATATCTATGTAGGTATGTTGATTTTCAACAAAGGTTCATCTCATTTACACCTAAAAAGTCTCGGATGCAGAAATGAAACTGAGGAAGCCCAGGGAGGTAAAGATCACGTATGATACCGGTACGGTACATATAATAGGAACTTTAAAAGCTTCTATAGTTGAAAATATTACAGAAAAGTATCACGAGATAGGAGACTTGGTTTTAGATAGATCCGGTTGTAAAACTTAAACAAAGTTGCCTTCGCATCATGTTTTCAACATAATGACCTGCCGTTAAGTAAATTATAATTATGATAGATTACTTCATTTTATCAAAAGGTACTAATCGGGTCAACATAGATTAAACAGTATTTCCAATCAGTCAAATGAACACTTGGTTCCACCATGGCCTTACATTCAAAAAATAATTTTATTCCTTCTGATAATGTTACCATACCAGTACGAATAAGTATTATTAACAATGAACTTTTACTAAATAATTTTGTGCAAAAAGATATGCAAGCAATGCTGAGGCCGTTGAACTTAATACAGTCAATGTTCATCACTGCTAAATATAAAATTTGTGACAACTTCATCACTTCAAACACTCCTGTATATAACATTTGTACAGTTGTGTCCTGTATTCTGTGTTCATTTATTTTTTTATGCCGTGCCTGTACCTTTTCAGACCGCATGGAACATGTGTTAGCCGTTATTCTGTACTGGAGCTATATTTCTGATATCTTTATGTACATCATCGGATATATCTTGAATATGGTCACAAACATATTTTATAGACATATTAATGTGTTTTTGGTTTTAAGACTACAGCATGTTTTCAAGTTGCTGCATATAAATGAAAATGAAACTAAAATTATTGCCGCTGTTAATTGGGCGATTATCATTTCTTTGTATATTATTCAGGGTCTGACAATCCTATTATTGGGTATTACCACAGTAAAAAAAACTTTATTTGACTATGTTGTAATAATAATGATTATTTGTTTTGACTGTAATGTATTATATGCTAGTAGACTATTGCACTTAGTACACACCGCTGTAAAATATTGGGTCGACAGCATTAAAACATCAGAGAAGTTGGAAGAAACGGTACAAGAAAGTTACTGGATTACGATGTTTGAAGTATATGATGAAATATTGAAAGTCTATGATATAGTTGAAAACATTTTTAAAACACAAGTGATTGTTCAAGGATTTTTAAAATTTCTTTAACGCCTTATTATTTTATGAAATAAAATGTGATGACATGACATACATAATAATTTCATTTTTCAGATTGTTTATTTTTCAACAATTACATTGGTGCGATCTATGTTAAATGTATTGGTTCTCACACGTTTTAATAGAGTTATGTTCGAAACAGTAAGTAAATAAATTAGTTTATTGTTTCAATCAACAATGAGTTATAAATAATCTTGTGAAGACTACTCATATCATTTTTGAATAACTTTTACAGTTTTATTTATTGTTCGTTATGTTTTTAATGTGGCTAATCAAAAGCATAGTGATACACATTTATCTTGGCAAAGAGTGTGAGAATGTGTATATGGCAATGCAAGATCTGGATTCTATATGTCTGTTGCGTATGAATGAAGCAGGAGCATCGAGTAAGTGAATTTTATATTTGATCATTGCCGCTAATTACAAAATCTAAGTTTAAAACTCGTTTTTTACTAGCTGTGTCCGCGATTTCGTCCGCGTGGAACAGCGACTTGGGGCAGCATTTTTATTCATGAGGCTAATATTATTTTACAAATAAGAGACTGATAAAAACTTATTTGAGTATTTATATAAGTACATAAAATATAAAGTATTCATATGAGTGCTACTTATTCAAATGCAGTTTTATAAACTACGGGTTTCGTTTTGCTATCTTTTACCAAAATATAGAGATTTAGCCGATTTGATACACGTGAGCATGTTGCCCATGGGAAAAAACATGTTTTTTTCTAAATGAACTGCAAGTTTAAGCATCTGTCTTTGAGCTTTGTTAATTGTTATTGGAATTGCTGTTTTCAGCGGAACTGCATTCTTTTTAATTGAGTAGGCTAATAAGTTTTATTATTATTGGATTAATTTATTTATTGGAAGACAGGGAATTCAAAAAAAATCTTCCTTTTGCCATTCCATGCGTCATTGTCGTAGGTTTTACAATGTTGTACCCTAGATGTGTAATACGTAGCCTTGTACCATTACATAGCTTTGGCGCTCAAGATTCCTCATTGATAGGACTGGAACTTTAAGCCTCAACTTATGGGATGGCACTCCTAATAATTCTAAAGAATTGAGAAACTCTATAAGTTATAATATGACTTGTTCAGTGTCTCTAGCATTATCTCCTGACAGGTATTCGACAACATCACTCTCCACGTGTGACATGGTCCGTTTGTTTATTTGATAACTATCTCATTAGTTGGTTGATCAGGATAGACACTGTGTTAAAGTCACCACATCCAATTAACAAGCTTCAACTATATTGTGATCCTCTAACATATAGTGAGGTCTTTAACTTACCAGATTTAGTTACGTCCTGTGTGCCGTGGCCCTATCGTTGAAGTTATTTTATAGTTACTCTATAGCCTAGTATATTTTTTGAGATAGTACATTAATATGTTTTTTTTATTGTATGCAGACGTTGATAGATATATATTAACTATTTGACAAATGATTTTTGCTTAGACCTTTCCGTTCCCATAAGTTTTGCATATATTTATTCAACGATAGCTTACCAAAAAGCTTTAATTATTTATTCCAGTTACACAAAGAAGATTCTGCAAGAATATTCAGCGCTTGCAAGCGGTTTCATTCAAGAAAATGAGCATTTGCGGTCTTTACACCCTGGATGCTGCAGCGCTTTTACAATTAGTACAAGTTTTAACTTCGTATATTGTTGTTATTTTACAGTTTCCACTGTTGTAATAGTAGTATTAGCTATTTTTTTTAAATATTACATTACTGCCTCCAGCTGTTCAGTTTCAAAAATATCATTCCTATGGAGAAGAACCAGCAAAATACCCTGTATGTAATACTTTAAAAAGGACATTTACAATTTTTTATATCTGCAATAGCAACGTCTTATGGCAAAACTATTATTTTTCAAACAAAAAAGAAAAAACATTCTGAAACTATGAAAAGGAAAAGAAACATTAAAAGACAAATGTACATTCACTAAAACTTACGCTGCTGGTGCGTGTACAAAGCATATAGCAACAACAGGTAAATATAAACATAAAACAAAATATAAAAGAGAAAAAAACCCACGGAATATATATTTTTAGGAAACCAGGAGGGGAAATAAAAAAATAATACAAAGCACACCAAACTAATTTTACTAATAATTATAAAATTCTAAACCGAATTAACAAATGTTTTGATTAAAATACAAATCGCTTAGACATAGATTAAATAGGCAGAAAGAGACAGTTTGACTATTCAGACGAGCAGAGGTTCCCCTTAACAAGTTGATACCCCAGCGGAGTGATCCCGAGCGCTTATATAGACGCGTCCCCACCACGAAACGACATTCCTGCTACCGACGGCAAATTTTATTACTTTTTCGGCTAATAATATATAAATATATTAATATTATTTACAAGTGGAATCATATATTTTTGCTGATTAGAACGCCATCTTTGTTTGAGAGCGAGAACTATTTACTGGAACAGAACCAATATAGGTAGCAGTTATCGTAACCAACATGGTTTCGTCTTATCTTGAACTAAATAAATTAGAAAACATCTAAAATAGAGTGATTTCGTGAATCTATTTATGTCCTTATTATTAAAATTATTTCAAAATGATAAATATTTTTATGCTCATATTCCTCGAAAAGAATAATAAAGGCGAAATCATAAATCCGTTTATATTTTGAGTAGAATAATATTTTAATAAGGATATATTTTTTAATCGCAACGAATTATCGCAACTAACTACTAGAATTAATTCAGATATTAATATATGTAAAAGATTGCTTGATTAGGAAATATTTTTAATTGAAAAATCTAGTCTTGGAAAATAAAACAAGTATTAAATAATAATGATTTGTTCAATGTCTTATTTATTTATTTAAATCTTCATGCACATTTGTACATTGGCGGACTTAATGCCCAAAGCATTCTCTTCCAATCAACCTTAGGGTGGTGTAGAAATCTTATCTTATCTATCTTATGTAATAAACATTGCATTTCGTTAGCAGGCGCTCATAGCCCAGTTGCACTCGGTGATTAGAAACAATCATCGAGGGTAAGCAACGATGGCGCGGTCAGTACCTGGATGGGTGACCGCTGGTGGCATGTTACCATGAGCGTCTCCGTGATTCGGAGGTCACGTTAAGCAGTCGGTCCCGGTTGTTATCATACGATAACAGTCGTGAAGCTTAGTTGGAGGCCTTCGGGCGGCTTAAAAACATCCAACGGCAAGATTTACGTAGCCACAACGTATTCTTGCCAGTCCCCAACCCGCACTTGGCCAGCGTGGGGACGTATGGCCTTAACCCTCTCCTGAGAGGAGACCCGAGCCCAGCAGTGGGACATTATGGGTTGTTGTTTATTGCATTTCGTTGTCTTTTATTTCTTTTATTGTATGTTATAACATTGTTTCTATTACTTTCTTCATATTAGATGATACGTAATTATGCCAATCATGTATAAAGTAGGTAATACGTAATTTTTACATGATTGGGCTATGGCTTTTTACGTTATATAGTATCATGGGAAGCCATAGGAAACGGTCAGCACAGGACTGATCGTTATGGAGAAACTGAGGGAGGCCGTTGTCCAGCAATATACGCCTTTCGGCAAAGACAATGATGATAAACAAATGTTAAGATTAAAATTGTTGTGTTAAAATTCCGTAAGCATACAATGAAGTAGAATAATAAGTTTATTTGGCTATAATTTCAGCCAATTTGTATTTTCATATAAATATTTTGATTTCGTTAAGATTTTGATAAGTCTAGAGATATCTAGTTTTGTATGATACATTTTTAATAACGTCATCTATTAACAGAAACGGAGTTTATTTCGTCCGTAACGTGATTAGTTCATGTTTTAGGTGTAATGTGTATTAATTTATGAAGAAAGTTATAGATGGCACTTTTATCAAAATTATTGAAATGCGATTTTTTTTGGTTAGGGGGCACACAAGCAGACGTATCGCCTGACGGTAAGCGATGACAGCCGCACATGGACAACCACAACACCGTAGGCGTCACAAGTGGGTTTCTGGTCTTTAAAGAAGGAGTACCCTCTTTGTTTTAAGGTTTAAAGGTTGTATTGATTCGAGAATACCGCAGGTGACAGTTCTTTCTATAGTTTGTGAATTGTTTTCTCTTATTATATTATTTTAAGAAAGTTGGTTATCAAGCTCACCTAGTTAATACACAACAATAAATTTCTGAAATCTATATTCCATCCTGTTAAAAAAGTCTGTATCATCATCATCAACAACAAACTTTCGTATTCCACTGCTGAAAATAGGACTTTATTGGTCAGACAGATTGGAACAGAGTTTGTTTCAAGTTTCCGTTCTCTATTCAGTAATGTTATCTTGCAGCTATTTATTCTCTCTCTCACTCGCTCTCTCTCACTCTCTTAGTCTGCTCTTTGACATCTACGGTGGCACCAAGTCTTCATACACATGCAAAATAGGTTAGGTGCACTTCATAAAAGTTTACATTATGCTAAAATTATCATATATAGCCATTAAAACAGACGCTTTACGTGCGTACGTACGTAAGTGCCACCATTATCCAAGTTAGGACATTCACAACTCAAAAGTATTGACGCCTTTTTGCATCTCCTCACTTAGATTCAGACGGAGGTATTGGGCTCTGATCTTTCATTAAAAACTACGTTTGTATTGTTTTTTTCTTTCAGTGTGCTACTCTTTTATAGGAAGATTTTTTATTCCGATCTTATATCATTATCAAAATAGTATTACAACTATCGCAAACGAGAAATTGGAAAGCTCTAAGAAACGCAATTAAATAAAATAAACCTATATAAAATATTAAACTAGCCTTATGTCTATTCTAAGCTTTGCTTTAAAAACATGATTGCAAAGTTATAAACAATGTAACATATTCACTACGTTTAAAAATACACCTTTAGAAATTCTGCAAAGCAATTTTTAAGCGTCTTGTTTACCGTCGAAAATGGGTTGGAAAATAACACTATAAATGGTTGAAATGGAAAGGGGATTAATTGAGCGAAATTATACTGTGAAATTTTGAGTTACGTGGGAAATATTTTACGATTTTTACGCTGTAACCAGAGTAATAGCAATTGTGTTACATATAATTTGTAAACAAAATCTTTCTCTTTGCAATGCCTTATCAAGTGTTTGCCTACTAAAGGCTTATTCATATTGGAGAAAACGCGGCTTGCATTTAGAATTTGTCCGTACAAATTACTTGCCCGGATGACTGATCCATCAACGTGGTGCCTAAATCGTTGGACCTTTGATTTGATTACAAACATTTTGACAGCTAATGCTTTTTAGCTGCCTCGGTATCGCATTGGTGCCGTATGTGACTGACGCATCCAGGTCTTGGGCTTGGTTCGCGGGTCAGACTCTATATTTATATTTCGTTTGTATTTTCATTGTATAATATATGATATGCACTTAAAAGAACTATATCAGTATTACTGATAGATTTCTTTTTAAATTTCAGATTAAATCTGACCCTTACAATAAAATCTATGTTAATTTTAAAACTACATGACATTGTGTTACGTTGTAGTTGTCCAAAATATTTTAATGTTGCAACCACTAAGAAAAGGTTTTTGAAATTTTACCCCACGTCTTAATTTATGAATAGTTGTGTGAAACTTCATAATTTTCAAGGTCAAAAACAAGAAATTAACGAAATAATAAATAAATACGCAAGCAAAACCGTAACCGAAACTTCACTACTAGCAAACTCTCAGTTAGGTCGTTGAATTCGAAAAGTAAAACAACAGCAGCCGTAAAATAATAATGAAGAAAATGACAATGATAAATGAAGTTAAAAGCAAGTTATAAAAACCATTAATAACAGAGGTCAGTAATGTTGTTAGCTGCCTGATGTTATCAAATGTAATATAAATCAAAATGCTCAATGGAACGTTAAAAAAGATTTAAAAGAATATATAATACTTAATTTGATATATTTTAGTAACTGAATGTAGAAGGGATTAGAACTACGCTCTTAAGAAATATATTACTCACCAGTGTGTGACCACAGCAATCGCAACGGGGTCGAATCGCCAGACATTGTAGTGTGTACTTTTTACTTAGAGTTATGATTTCAAATAGGTGTTGACAAAAAATAATGAAAATTAATAAATATAAATCTATAACAAATAACTTGAATAAAAATAAGGTTAACAAAATAAGATTCTTAACACGGATCATAAACTCTTCCAGCAAATATAAATTTATTCTTGAACGAGATAGTTTAAAAGCTCGTATAACACAATTTGTTTACATTATATTTGTTTGGGACTAGATGGCGTTGTGTGTTAAAATGTCCGAAAATGTTTATTATATTTATTTATTTATTTTATTATTAACTTTCACACTACTGTGTTATGTATATAAACTCTGTAATATGGTGTGCAGATAAACAGTTTTCTATTTATATAGATATATGTGATATTAGAGTGTGTAAAACCTATATGTTAAAGAAAAAATAAATTGTAAAGCTTAGGGTACGATTTATGAGTCCCTTCCTTACTCTTCATATGCAATTTAATTAAACAATTATAGTTATGCTTGTACGTATGCATGTTTATTTATTAGTATGTAAAAATATATGTTTTATAAATATGTGTGTATGTTTATAAACGTGATTAAATATATATGTGTATGGTCGTATGGAAATAACTAATTTATTTAAACTCACGCACGTCAACTACTACTGCCTCTTTAAAACATTTGATCCATCCTAAGGTTGCCTGGGAAAGATTGCTTTTGGTAATAAGGCCGCCCTTTGTACACTACACTTCGGATATTTTATGTGTTATATTAATTATTTAACTCTGTTTTATGGTGTTCAAATAAAAAGTTCTCTATCTATCTATTCCTATCTTTTTCATAGTGATACACGTAACTCTAAATATTAAATTAAGAGCATGGATCGAACAAATTCAGGTAAAAACGACAGAATCGACATTAAATAGCAGTTGGTGTAACCACGCGTTATTTTTTTTTTCTATTCTTAAAACATCAACACAGTCCATGTTCACGTATGTAACTGTTAAGTAATTGTTCATAAAATCCAATTAATATCATTCTTACTATAATTGCGTAAAATCCTGGGTTTGGTTTTAAATGACGTTCTTTTAACTTCACTGAATATAAAGTGATCCTGATAGTTGACTTCTTGTAAGGTTTTCATCTAATACCAGTAATAATGTTCAAAAAACTATTTGTTTTAATAACAGTGTTACAAAAGTATTGTGATTGTATCGAAAAATCCAAAGATTTGAACTACAATGAATTAGATGAACACAGTTTGGTCACAAATGGTGAATTGTTTCCTTATGTAGCTGCTGTTATGAAGATGTCCACATATTTAAGTGCGGGTGCTTTAATTCATGATGAATGGGTGTTGAGTGCCGCTGATGCTTTATTTTTGTAAGTAATGCTATCATCATTTTCTATCCCATGATTCCCATCGGGAATATGTGTCGAATTGTAAAATAGTTTTGGCCAACTTTGCGTTTAGGGGACTGGATGGTCGTATTAGTTAGACAGCCACTTACTTCTTAAATTATTTAATGATAATTTTTTCGGACAATGTAATCGATTGTCAAAGAATAATCAATCGACATCCTAATTTTTCATTGAAAATCGATAACAAATAGATGCGGATATAGAAAGGACGTGTGGCCTTAACCCTCTCCTGAGAGGCGACTTGAGCCCAGCCGTGGGACATTATGGGTTGTTGAACATGAATGATATTGAACGAAGTTAGAGTCTCATACTGGTATCTCTATTTTATACTTAGAGAAGCCACTAACATAAGGCCGAATGATATTTTTTTACGTACATAGATTTGGTGAAAAAGCAATAAACAGGCCTAACAATATAACAGCTATGACGCCGAATGAGCGACAACGTGATTCCATGCGTGTTGTTAAAACTAAGGTCCTTAGTAGCTTTTACAGCAGAGCTGGCAAAACAAACGGACGGATCACGCGGGTGAAAAGCGGGTGCTGCTGCTGATGAACGCCTGCAACTCAATTACTCAACACATACAACTTAAGACTTCTATTTTTTATCGTTTTCAGATTACGAGAGTCGTCAAGAACTCTTCGCGTACGACTTGGTAGTATTAACTACAAGAAAGGAGGCACAATTCTTCCTGTCAAATATTTTGAGGTCCATCCTAACTTTGATGACAAAAGTCCTATTTTTGACATAGCTCTAATCAGGCTTCCACATCCAGTCAGGTTTATTCCTACTTTGAAGCCCATTAGACTTCAGAACAATCACAAACAACCTGACAACACTCATTTTAGTGTCACTTCTTGGCCGATACCTTATGTAAGTAAAAGTTCTCAAAGGTTTGCTGTATATGTCGTTTTTTAGTAGGTACGTAGATGGAGCTAAATAAATAAGTTATCTAGGGCAGTATACCAGTTGTACAATTCCTATCTCTACTTAATCTCAAATTAATACGTGAAGCAAGCACTTTGTACCCCTTTTTACGAAAATTGCGCGGACGTAGGAGTTTGAAATTTCCCATACTTGTAGTTTATATAGAGAAAGAGTGCAGAATTCATTTTTTTAAAATATATGCATAAAATACAATAATAAAATAACATTCCACACACTGTCTTGCGTATGATACACACATACCCAAAAATTATATACACAAATGTTATTCTTCCGACGATATGGCAACCAAAGTCTTATTAAATCTTAAGTCTTTGTTGTGCTGAAATTCATGATTAAAAAATATAAAAATGCGGATGAGATGAAATGGGGACCGCCTTACGAAAAAATAAAAAACGATCTCCTCTACATATATGTATGTATCTCACGGTCAAATTAAAAGATGATTATTTTTGTTTATATAAATATATATATATATATATATATATATATATATATATATATATATATATATATATATATATATATATATATATATATATATATATATATATATATATATATGGTTTAAACATATATATATATATAATGGTATTAAGGTTTGCTTTGGAGATGGTCTCTCTTCGCATCGAGACTAAGTATCCTTTGTTTCTCAAAGTTGCATATACTCTGGTGAACCACTTGCCTCCAACCAGGTCTATCCCTAGCGAGAGCCTCCCAGCGAGAAGTGTCCAAATTGCACCTCTTCATGTGTCTCTTCTGGACGTCCTTAAATCTGAGGAACTGTTCGCCTCGTTTCTGCTTTCTGTCTCTGAGTTCAGAGTAAAAGTTGCGCTTTGTGACCGTCTCGTCAGACACTCTTACAACATGTCTAGACCACCGTAATTGACGGCGCAAAAGGCAAGCCTTAATGCCGTCAAAATTAGCTCATTTATCTATGCTGTCATACTGAACGTCAAAGGAAGTCATGATGTTTTTTTTTTATCATAGAGGTGCCTTAGACGAAAGCAACTCTTAAAAGTTATAACTAATAAAAGAAGTTTCGGATTTTGACCACTACTGTAATTTCTATTCATATTTCCACAACAGTCTTACTCCGATGAGTCAGAAAGCTTAAAAACCATGGAGAAAATTCAAAAGCGTCGGATTCTGTCAGTCACGCATCTGCATCCTTCTGATCCTGAAGACTGTGCTGAAGAGCTAAAAGACCTTGACATCAATGATTTACAGACTATAATGTGTTTGGACACTGGAGTGATGATGGATCCTTGTATGGTGAGTGTACTTTAGACTATTATAGTGGCTTTTAGCTTTTTGTTCCATATTTTTATGTGGCTTAGGATCTTTATTTATCTTGTAATAACTATTATCATTAATTCCTCTTTATACTTGGTAATTCCCATAAAATTTGGTAACTTCTGAACTCTATAGAAGACCCAACCTACGGGGGCAGGTATCTAGTATTCTAGACTATAAAATCTGACTTAAATTACAATGATATTACTTCACAATCATCTTAATAGAGATGAAAATCCTATTTTTGTGTAAAGCAATTCCTTTAAATTTACAGAGAGAGGCTGGAGCACCAGTAGTTTTGAATGCTGTTCTCTGGGGCATAGTCTCTTCATGGAGACCAGTTGACTGTGAAAACGATCTAGCAGGACCTAGTTTTGTATCTCTAGTATCAGCGCCAAATATTTCGTCGTGGATATATGCTACTACTCGTGGACAGTCATGGAAAAAGTTGCGATATAACACATTAAAATCCTTAAGCTAGTAAGAATATTTGAAAGTTAATGTATATAATTGAATTACGTTATATTAAAATTACAAGAAAGAAATGGTAGTCATTATTTTATTAAAAAATACTAAACTTGACGAACTAATTTTTTAACACAATATTATATTTTTTATTATTTATAAAAATATTAATAACTCTAAATCTTAGAAAAGATTAACAATTTTTGAAAGGGTTCATCCACCCAGGCCCCTAATAGCGCAAAGTTCAGATTAATAATATACAAAAAATAAACATTGCGAATAACAGTTTAATTTCACTTAAAAAAATCTGTATTCAAAATACTTCATAGTATTCATTTGAAAACAAATGAAAAGATCTAATATACCTTCCCGCCCATGCCCGGAAAGCACCTGCGTCAGTCGGAAGGAAAGGGTCCCGTGCTGCCGCCCTGCCCATTCGAGGATGACCGGCTGGAGAGCCTCCACGGTGGCGAAGCCAGCACGTGGAGCCTCCAGCCACGAAGACCAACGAGCCATCGTGGCTCGACGGGCGGCTTCACGCCACTCGCGTACCTCTTCGGGCGGAGGGCGCACGCCACTCTCCGCCCGGAATTCAGCCACCCGTCGATAAACTTCGGCGAGCACTTCTGCCTGCAAATCCCACGAGGGTGTTCCGGCCAAGGCGCACGCTGCGTCGGTCGACACCGTGCTGTATCCGCGTATGGCTCTGACCGAAATAACCTATAAAACTTTCTCAAGGTAAAACGAGTGAGATGTAATCAAAACAAGTTATGCAAATACGTAATGAACTCGAAAATACTGAAATTACTTGAAATCTTGAGGCAGGTAAAGTATGAGTATTTGACGAAGGAAGAGCTTCATCAACTTGTTTAATTCTGTACGAATTTTCTTTACACGACATTCGTATCGTGTAGTTTCTAGTAAACGATTTTAAATGCTGATTCGTTTCATGATACAATTTACACTTACTAAATCTAAAACATTATTTAAAACAATCAGGTGTACTTCTAACATTGACTTTGTAATTCACACTCATGATAAAAAAGCATACAAGCGACGCGTTGTATATGTAAATGTAATTTAAGCAAATATAATATTCATGTTTACTTAAAGCTGTTGACAATTTTAGAATGTCAACAACGAAAGGTGACAGTAGTATGTACATACATATTCTAGCTGTTGCCCGCGACTCCGCTCGCGTCTTTGTTGGTTATCGCGGCAAATAGTAGCCTATATGCTATTCTAAAATATAAGCTATATTACTGTGAAGTTTTATCTAAATCCAATTAGTAGTTTTTACGTGAAATAGTAACAAACATCCATACTTACAAACTTTCGCATTTATAAATTAGTAGCTATAAATTTATGAATGATGATGAATGTGTTGACGAATTCCTTGTATTAAAAAGATGTGTATTGTGCAAGTAAGTTGCATCGTATAAGATTGTAGTCGACCGAAGTAGTACAATTGTCTGTCCTAAATTAGCTATTTACGAAAGACAAAATAGCTTGTTATTGAAATCTTTAAAAATTTTGTAAGTTCGTGAAGTAATTTCGAGTTTATAATCTAAGTAGCTTATAATCTGCGTTAATGCGTCTGTGAGGGCAAGTCTTTATACATCGATATAAATATCAAATGCATCATCATCATCATCAACAGCCTATCGCAATCCTCTCTCATAGGGCCCTCCAATTGCACTTTCCACTTAGTTTGATCCTCGGCTTCTCGCACCCAGCTCCTGCCAGCCGTCTAAATGCATAGAATATCAATGTTAAACATCACCCTTGTAGTAAATCCCTGCACATAGTATACGAGAATTTTATTTGTTCAAGAACTAAAACGGCTCACATATTAGCAATTCAGATTATTTCGTACATTCGCCTTTATTGAATAAACTTTCGAGGTTGTACGCAGAAAGCGAACAAATTTGTTTTGTACATTGAAATTGAAATTGTTGAAATGTATTTGGTCATAAATTTCAATATATCGGTTTGTGATTTAATTTTTGTTTTTATGGAAGATAATTTGTGTTTTCATAAAAATTCGATTACTTTTAATTGCATTGATGATGTAACTGAGATTTGTTATTTCAAACAATCATCATCAGCCTATCGCAGTCCACTGCTGGACATAGGCCTCTCCAATTTCACGCCACTTAGTTCGATCTATGGCCTCTCGTATCCAGCTCCTGCCACCCTGCCGTCCTGCACAAATAATCGCTCCACCTGACCTGTGGACGTCCTACACTACGTTTGCTGAGACGCGGTCTCCACTCAAGAACTCGTTTACCCCAACGGTTATCGGTTCTTCGGCAAATGTGGCCAGCCCACTGCCTCTTCAGCTTGCTAATCCTGTGGGTTATGTCGATGACCCTGGTTCTTTGTCGGATCACCTCGTTTCTGATGCGATTTCAAACAATAGTACATATACTTCATTTAATGTATAAAAATTTACAGCTTGGGTGCTACTAACCAGGTGTATAGGATTTTTTAACCCGCTTTCATTTATTTCACTTGTTTGTTTATTTGTGACTAATTTTTTCACTTGTCTGTTTAGATTTCTTAAAGTGAATTTATTCAAATTAAATATGTTAATGAGAGTAAACGAAGTGATTCGATGGTAAGTGA
Source organism: Hyphantria cunea (assembly GCA_003709505.1). Lineage (NCBI taxonomy): Eukaryota > Metazoa > Arthropoda > Insecta > Lepidoptera > Erebidae > Hyphantria > Hyphantria cunea. The sequence continues at coordinate 964,884 of PKRV01001710.1, read as the reverse complement.
CTGCCGCTACGTATGAATATAAGTATCTCTAGAAATACAAGTGCGTTAAGACTCTTTTGACCTCCCCACTCCCTCAGGACAGAAGAAGTTGGGCTTCCGAGAGTCTCCATGACGTATGTCCAACATTTGTTTTATATATTAGCTTGCTAAAGTCACTCTACTCTGCCTGACAGAAAGCATGAGAAGAATATCAAGAGTGGTGGTCACCGTACTCGTTGCAAATGCAGACAATGCAACAATGTAACATTGTGACCTACATTATGGTGGCCTTATATGACCATTCTTACAAAAGCATCAAAATAGAAGAAAAAGTAAAAAAATATCAACTGAATGTAAAATAAATCAAAAAGTTATATGGTAACATTGAAGTGGTATTGGCTTAACTAGAATCAGCACTTTTCCAATTTTCTCCACGGGTGTCGTAAATTCTCATATCAGATTGTCATAGAACCTATATTGGATATATTTTAGTCATGTCTCCTAGAATGTTCTAACTTTATTGAAATATTTACTGGTTTGAATTCAGAATTGTGTGTAAAGATGTGAGCACTTTAAAGTATTTAATATAACCTGTGCTTCAAAAACCGAATACTTACGCCACCTCGTGTTGTATGAACATATCTAAGATGCGATGTGGCGAAGCATTGATGGCTCTGTGACTGAAGATTGTATTATTTACTGTACTATATTTATTATTTATTCATGAGCTATCTTTTTTATTATTTTTTTTAGAAGGACAATTCCCGCCTTAGGTATATGCATCCTGTGCATGACTGAGACTTTACAAACATACATGAAACGAACACAAAGAACAGGCGGGCAGAACGACATAAAGACTCAGACAAGAACAACAGAAAAGAATAACAATTTGTGGATCAAACAAAGTGTTGTTCCACAATACTTGGCGCAGTAGAAAGCGGTGCGGCAACCGCTTAAACCATCAGTTAGCCGTGCACTCGATCTATTATTAAATGAATATATTTTCACTAAGTCAATTGTATAACCTAATAGGTAGGATGTACTTTTTCATAATAGATCAAGCAAACGAGCATAAGAGTCACCTGATAGAAAGTACCTAACGCCGCGCATGAACACCACCAACTGAAGGTCATAAGCCTTTGAGGAAGAAGTACAATCTTTTCTTAAGATTTCGCTTTATGCAGTCGTTTCATTTTGAAATAACACAATAAATATAGGGAAAAACAGCTTTAATTTTATTTTTAAACTCACAGTGGTTTACTAATAAATTTTCTTATGTATTTAACGTGTTCCTGGGTAGCGCACAGCAAAACTAGAGATAAATGTTAGTATGGCTGCAACTGCTAAGGTATTGTGTGTAATTGCGAGCTTGGTCTAAAGTAAATTATCTAGCGATTTCTGTGATATGTATGTATATATATATATAGGTGGCGCTGTGGTAGCGTAGGCTGTGCTTGAGGTCTCGGGTTCCGAGTAAGATTTTGTGTGATCTGCAAATATGTTTTTCTGAGTTTCGGTGTTTTCTATGTACAATAAAAATGTATATGTAGGCGTCTAAAACCCATAATATAAGCTCCACTTTACTTGAGACTAGACGGCGTCATGTGTTAGATATGCGAAATATTTATTTTTTGACCTTACTAATATAATAACTTTCGTGGGCGGCGGCTGTCACTTTCCATCAGGTGACGCTTCTGGTTGTATATCAACAATATCATAACAAAGGCTCTCATCTATGGAGACAGGAACAAAATAGAGTTGTATGTGAACAAAAATTTAGTTTCTTTTTTCTCTTTTTATGGAATAGGGGACAATCGAGCAGACGTATCGCCTGATGGTAAGCGATTACCGCAGCCCATGGACACCCGCAACACCAGAGACGTCACAAGTGCGTTGCTGGCCTTGGGGAATGGGAAAGGGGATGAGGGGAAGGGTTAGATTATGGGACCCCGGTATCCTCACTCACTCGGTGAAACACAGCGCAGGTGCTGTTTCACACCGGTTTTCTGTGAGGCCTTGGTATCACTCCGGTTGAGCTGGCCCATGCATGCCGAAGCGTGGCTCTCCCACGTTAGTTATGTGTTAATAAAAATTCTGTTATTAATGGATGATGTGTGATGTGATATTATTGTTATCAATATAATTATAATCATGTCTTCATGTTATAAAAATAATGGCTATAAGAATAATACCTTTAGGGTGATCAAGTCTAAAATTAAATAATTTAAGATCACCTCGGTCGTCTCTCATGATTTGTTCCTAAGTTCAGGTCGAGTAAAGTATGGTAGTGGTTGTTCTTTGGGCTTAGCACGCACGTTAATAACATTAAATATTATCTCATGGCTACATCTTACTACGTTTCTGTACAACAACGAATGGTCTCCTGCATTTGAGCAGCAAAAGTTAACATACCGTTTTTGTTCAAGACCTTATTTGTTATTTTGCATACAAATAAAAGGCGTTGATAGCCTAATTGCATTCGGTGATTAGATTTTTTTCCGACATTTAGCACACAACGCCATCTAGTCCCAAACTAAGCAGAGCTTGTAATATGGGTACTAGACAACTGATATAAATACATATATCCTATATTTTTGTAAATACATACATATTATACATAGAAAACATCCAAACTCCGAAACAAATATTTGCAGATCATACAAACGTTTGGTCCGACTCAGGAATCGAACCCGAGGCCTCATGCGCTGCAGTCGGATACGCTACCACTGCGCCACCGAGGGTAAGCAATGACGGCGCGGTCAGTACCTAGATGGGTGACCGCTGCTGGCATATTACCATGAGCGTCTCCGGGATTCGGAGGTCACGTTAAACATTCGGTCCCGGTTGTTATCATAGGATAACAGTCATGAAGCTTAGTTGGAGGTCTTTGGGTGGCTTAAAAACTTCCAACGGCAAGATTATACGTAGCCACAACCTATTCTTGCCAGTCCCCAACCCACGCTTGGCCAGCGTGGGGACGTATGGGTCAACCCTCTCCTGAGAGGAGACCTGAGTCCACCTCTGGGACATCATAGGTTATTGATTGATCGATTGATATAAATAAAATTAAATTGCCATGTGTGTGACAAAGTCAAAAATGTTTTTTTATTTCTATAACTTGTATTAGTTTTATCTACTGAAATTACTGGTCTACCTTATGAAAAGCTTCAGTAGAAACCATGAACGGTGGTTGTCTTCCTCAATGCAAACGTGGACAATGCAGGATGGCGACCCACACAATGGCTGCCTAGTGATATGATTTTTCACACCTCGCTTAAAGGACCCGTGATAATAAAGAGGGGAACAACAATGGAGATAAATAACTCAGAAATTGCGTGTAAAATAGTACAAACAACATTATTTATTTTTCTTTTACAACAAAATTATAATACCTGAGCTTCGCTGTCTTACATTGAATGTCAATCAAAATAAGATTATATCCGGTAAGCCTTCAAGTTGATTAAGCTGTAGGGATATTAATATATGTCTACCCAAAATAAAGTTGCCAAAAAAATTATCACTTTAAAATTTTAAATACCTATTTTAAATCTATACAATAAATAAAATTGGAATGTTTGTTTTTAATATTAAAATACCGTTTTTTACTAAAAAAACATATGTATGTATACACGGTGCATATGCCAAAATAACATTTTTTTCAATTTTTGTCTATCTATCTGTCCATCCGTCTGTCTGTCTATTTGTTTCGGCTAATCTTTAAAACGACTGGACTGATTATGACAGGTCTTTCACTGGCAGATAGCTGATGATATCAGGAGTAACTAAGGTTACTTTTTTCGACCATCTTCACCCCGCGGTTTTACCCGGAGTTGTTGTTGTACCGCGGGTAAAATTACGTGGTTCAGCTAGTATGAAGTATGTGGTGACTTCCACATACAACGCAAAAACAGAAACACACTACAGCGTCTTCTACCGAAGAAACGACGAACTACACGTCAACCGTTGGGCAGTGGCCCGTCAGGCATGAATAACTCGCCCGGTTGGAGGATCCTCCCTTTTGTTAGGAGGGACACGATACTTGTTCCTCCATAAATATAATATATTTAATGGTATCTTTTTATAGACATGTCTCATTTAAACTTAGTATTAACTCCATCATATTGCAACTTCGAAATCAATAAAGTTTAGCTTGCAATAGCCAAGATATTGAAACAATTTAAATTGATTTGAGTGAAAATAAAGTTGCAACATCTGCTCAACGAAACCAATATGGTTGAATAATGTAGAGCCTGCTCGATTGTCTAATTAGTCCCGTCTAATTCTAAATTTGTTGAACCAGGTCCTATTTCAGATCAAATTAAATTTGACGTTGCTCAGAATCTTGATAAAATATGGGTATTGGAGCTTATATTTTATTTATTGTGTTAATTTTTTTATTTATATTTAAATGATCCATCTACATTATAAAGTTCTTAATGAGATGTACTAACTTTGGTTTCAGTATTATTCAAAATTCATCAACACTTTGCTTTGCTATTATTTTTCATAAACTGTATTGTATATTTACTCAACAAAAATATCCACCTAAAAGTTCCATGTAGTCTGAACGGTACTATACAACAAACTATATTATTAATCGCTTAAAAGAACAAAACAAAAACCGTTTATTGCCAAAAGGGTAACGTTATGTTCTAAAATACTTGCTTTGCGGTCAGCTAATTTCTTGTATTACCTCACTTCGTTTCCCTTTTCTCTTTCACATAACCTTTAAATTACATGTAAAGTTATGAAAATATTCCTATCAAAAAGCCAGTACTTTTTAAACGCATTATTCATCTTAAAGAAGGGTAGAGCTATTATCTACATTATTAATCGACAGTAGACGAAAGAAACTTTCTGTTCGAAAAAGGTCTAGAGGCCGTTAGGGCGTGTGTGTAATGGTACGTTTTTTACGTGATGCCATTTTTACATCATAAAATATTTTACTTAATAGTCTTGTGCTTGAAATGAAGGAAACAAAATATTTATATATGTATATGTATATATATACAACTGGGCCTGTCAAAGTGACTACTCTTTCTGATGGAAAATATAAGAAGAATTAATAGAAAGAAGAAAGTTGTAAATGCAGACAATGCAACAATGCAACTTAGCGAACCACACCACGGCGGCACATTTAGATGCTTCTGCATCATTGAGCCTCCAGTCTCGCACCCAAGTACGAAACACGGCACCACGAATGCTGCCACTTTAGGTGGGTCTTCTTTGAGAGGGTAGTACCGCTCTTTTTGAACCGATCCATTAGTGCCGAAGTCATTCAATATAAGTATACCAATATAGTAAACATGACGCTATGACCGAGGATTTTTTTCAGACCCCGGCTAAGTGTCTTACTTAGCTCGTCTTCTAAAAAGAAAAAATGGTTCAAAATATTTTTTATCTTCTTAAGTTTTTTTTTTTTAAAGATAACTCCCGCATTAGGAATAACAATATACATTCCTGTGTTACGGGGATCTTTGCAAATATACAAGAAATGGATACAAAGTAATTATATAATTAATTGTTGTTCTAAGTCCGGGTGGAACTTAGAACAACAATTTATGGATCGCACAAAGTATTGTCTCATGTAGGATTTGAACCCACAACACTTGGCGCAGTAGGAAGCGGTTTGGCGAGCACTGAAACTACTAGGCCAACCGTGTTGTCAAGTATTCGTGGCACTAACTTCCAGTATGAACAACGGTTTACCTTTTGTTAGCAAGCTTCACCTTTTTTCTCAAAATAAGGTTTTAGAACTTATTGGTAGCATCTGTTTCTACTAAAGTTAATTTGTTTGAGCGGTTCGTTCTGTCTAATTACAAAGCACCTTTTCATCTAATCGAGTCATTGAAATTCTCTATCTCCCATAGAACCAGTTCCCTTACCTATGAAATTACTATATCAATTCTAATTTATGAATTATTAATTGATTCAATTTTATTTCTTATAATCAATACAAATGAAATTGAAGTGTTTGTAGTGTCAAAGTAATAGTTTTTTGAAGGACTAACTTTTGTTGTTCTTTCTGTTTATTCCAGCGTATCTTTGAAACACAGATAAGTCTAATATTTTTGGCGTTAAAAACTTACAATTGAATGGCCTGAATTTATTTGTCAATTTATATTTGGATTATTGTTGCTTTTCATAAAAGAAAGATCAAATGTTTTGTTTGATTTGACTGGCAGGTATTTAATTATATAAAGAGTAACTTCGACTTATCAAAAAACAACACAAACAAGCAGACCAGTGGGTAACGTTAAGAATACCGTAATTATACCGTAGGAGAGCCATGCTTAGGCACGAATGTGCCGAGCTTGACCAGAGTGATACCACGCGACACAGAAAACCGGTGCGAAACAGCGTTTGAGCTGTGTTTCACCGAATGAGTGAGGATACCGGATTCCCATACCCCAACCCCTCCCCACATTCCCCTCTCCATCCCCTAAAGGCCAGCAACAAACTTGTGACGCCTCTGGTGGTGCAGGTGTCCATGGAAGGAGGTGATCGCCTACTATCAGGGATTAGAAAATATGTAGGAGTGTCAGACGGGGCCTCATAGCGGTCTTGATTATTGCATGCCATCGTGAGCGGTTCAATGGCAGGAATTTCAAAACAAGTGCACAGTTGTGTTGTCCAACATCTATTTAGTTGTATTACAGGTTCAGACAAAATCACATACGATTGGCAAGATTAAGTTAAGTGCCAATAGGTTAGCACGTGTGCACCTCGTGCGGTGGCTGTCCATAGAATACCAGCCGCCATTACTAGTGGTAACACCTACTACTCTTTTCAGGTTACCCGCTCTTATTTTAGTAACATTTAACATTGCATCGACTAAAACTAAAACACTTAGTAAATCAAGCCATGATTTAACTGAGAAGTTATTTAACAATAATGGTTTTTAGGAAACATAATCACGTATTGACAAATAATCAGCGCGCCGTCATATTTGACAAAGACTATAGAAAAATATTGTAGGCTATAATTATTTCCATAGAATTTTTGCACAGATTTTCAAGCCACAAGCCAAACAAACCAGATACACGTTAACCGTGCTTGCAATTTCGGCCGTTACATATATTTTGCTACGTACCCTCTAAGTTATGGCTGAAAGCGATACCGATGTATCTTTTCATTGAATTTTTTTGAATTCCCAGCGCCTCACTGTTGAAAAGGGACGGTATCATATCTCAATAACTCATGTACTTATGGGGTATGTGAAATATTGGAAGTAATATTTATTTCAAGTAAGAATACAACTCACTTTTAACTTCGTCGACTGAAAGGAACTAGCTATGGAATTAAGTCTCTCTTATGCAATACGTTTGCAAGAAGCATAAATAAATAATACCCGTCTAGGCGGCTTGGTATATTAGACAAAAACCTCATTTTTAAAATTATAAATGCCAGTTCTTTATGATGATGATGACTAATGAATACCATATTTAAAAAACAATGAACACCTCTGAAGTGATTGGAACAAAATAAATTATTTATTTCTTTACAATTCATACTGGATATGTAAGCTAAGATTTATATAACCGCTCAAAATGACTTAAATAAAATTAATATATCTTAAATTAATAATTTAATATTTGGCATAAGAAAATCAATATTATCATTTTTAATTATTGATTTAATCCAAAGAAATGTACTTTTCATATATATCTTAACTGCGTATTTTCCGTAAGCATATGTTTTTTTAAATGACAGTTCCCGCATTAGGAATATACATCCTGTATCGCGAGGACCTTTACAAACATGCATGAAACGGAGAAACACTCAGTCTCAGAATAACAATTCGTGGGATTTGTGGGACTTGAACCCATAACACTTGGCGCAGTAGAAAGCGGCATGGCGACCGCTTAAACCATCAGTGTATTCAAAATTGTATTGTGATTGATATCAATAGTTAGTTTATTAATTTAACTGGAAGTTAAAAGTAGAAACTACTGATCATGCATGCATTCTACAAATACTTCAGACATAACCTTACCTGTTAATCTCTTCACTTGTGGAATACGCTAACTACGTCAGTTAAAAACACTAAACCATTATATTGTGGCGACTTCCACATACCGCGCAACAACATAAAATATATACCAGCGCCATCTACCGAAGAAACATCGAACTACGGAGCAACGAAGAAAACTAAGAAACTACCAATCCTAAATCGCGCAATAGAAGTTCTCGCGCCGATTAACATATATACAACTTCCCAACATCAACCGTTGGGCAGTGGCCCGCCAGGCATGATCACCTCGCCTGGTTGGAGGATCCTCCCTTTGTGTTGGAGGGACATGTCACCCGTTCCTCCACAATATAATTAAAAAAAATGTTTGCCAAGTACTATATCATAATGACCCAATGATGCAGAAACATCTCAATAAATCACCATAGTGTGGGTCACCAAGCTGGATTGTTGCATTGCCAGCATTAGCAATGAGGATGATAACCACTCTTGGATTCAGGTCATGCTTTCCATCCGGCAGAGCAGAGTCACAAATAAAACAATTTAAACAAACGCTATTATACTCGTATTGTATTCATTACACTCACACATCTAAAACATTCTGAAACTTCTCCGACAGATATTTAATGTATATAAGATGTATTAACTATACTTAAATATACATAAGATAAAAAGAAGAGACGATTTAGCAACTTTACCTTAGAAAAAACAGATTTCCATTCGTCAATTAATTATCTTCTTTTAAGAATTTCTTCGAAGAAGAATAAAGTTTGGCAAATACTTTTAACTCTTGTGAATTTTTTTTTAAGAAAGACTTCCATATATTTTTACCCTTTATGATGATAAAATTTATACTTTTAATAACATTTTTTTTTATTTTCGACACGTTATTTAATAGACATATAGTATTATTTATTAACCTCGGTGGCGCAGTAGCAGCATCGTATGCGACTGCTGTGCATGAGGTCTGGGGATCGATTCCTAAGTCGGACGAAATGTTTGTATAATCTGCAAATATTTGTTTCGGAGTTTAGGTGCTTTCTATGTATAATATGTATGTATTTACAAAAAAGTATATATATATATATATATATGTATTAATATCAGTTGTCTAGTACCAATAGTACAAGCTCTGCTTAGTTTGGGACTAGATGGCGTTGNTTTATGTATAATATGTATGTATTTACAAAAAAGTATATATATATATATATATGTATTAATATCAGTTGTCTAGTACCAATAGTACAAGCTCTGCTTAGTTTGGGACTAGATGGCGTTGTGTGTATAAATATTTTATGTCCGAAAATATTTATTATTTATTATTATTTTACTTGACCTATATACACAGCACAAACAATAGCAGTTATAGTGAATGTTCAGAAGGATTGTTGTTGTACCAGGAGAAAGCAAGAGAGACATAAACGAAAAGTTTTGCAAGGACAGCAATATAGCATGATCGAACCAACAAGCGAGAAGCGGGCAGCCCGTCGAGGGAATAAACGTTATCTGCTGTGGCGCGCCCGGTCGCTTGTCTTTTGTTCATTGATATTATAACATTTATATAAAAAACGACTAGATATAATATGTTTATATAAAACAATTTAAATGAGTACACACTAAATATGAATAAGGTAAAAATGTTTATCAGTATATAATTATAACAGTCACTCGCTACAATAATATGTTAGAATGTAATTTCATATTATAATTTTGTGTAAATTTATAGGTTTCTAATTTAACAAATAGAAAAAAATTAAAAAACGAAGTGCGCAAGGGTCTGCTAGTAGCTTTTGAACCTTTTCTTGAAAATGAAATAAATCAGATTCACCACAATAGTTTTATGACAATTTAAAATCTTGATCGCTCTCTTCATTTCCTGAAGCGTTACTAAAATTGAATCAGTACGGACCAGGAAGATATAGTACATAATAGCCTGCTAATAATAATTCAAAAAGATAGGGCCAAGTTGACGGCAAGTTACTTACTAATATTTATTTTTTCATTTATTTTATTTAGAATGTTAATACGCTATGCAATCAAAGGTACATCTCTTTAAAAGAGAAAATAGTTAATTAAACCACCAAGGTAAAAAAAATATGTTCATTCCTTAAGCAACACCACAGTAGTCAAAGCAGTAGAGCCACGTTGATTTCAGCACAAACGAACCGGCTTGACGGGAGCGTTACTACCCTCGCACAGAAGATCAACGTATAATGACAGCATTAGTGCTGTCGTGTTTCGTTGGTGAGTGCGAGACCGGAGGCCCAATGATGCAGAATCAATACTAGGCCACCATGGTATGGGTCCTCTTGCAACATTGTTGCATTGTCTTTATTCGCAATAAATGTGGTGACTATCACTACTGGATTCTGTTTATGCTTTATATCAGGCAGAGTAGTCATTTTGGCAGGACATACAAAAAAAAATACTGACACAGGATGTATATTCCTAATGCAGGAGGCGTCTTTTTAAGAAAGTTTTTTTCACAACTGATAAATATAGGCCATTAAATCAACTTATTGCCGTCCACTGCTGCACTATTATTATAGGAATAGTAGTCTTAAAAAAAAAATTACATTTTTGCTAACTTGGCCGTTACTTTACCTCTAACCCCAATAACCCAGCCGGCACTCGGTTCTAAGATTAGATTTCAACCTAACCGTATTATCTAATATCAGATAACTAACTCGGTTTTCTTTTCAGGAAAACATGATGTTGATTTTGGTAAACATTTTGATATAATGTTTATTGAAATCCCATACACTTACAGTACACAGTCGTATAAAGCTCGTTATAAAGCTTTAGTCATTCTTTAAAGGTTAGTGAACTTTCTAGAGCTTAAGAGAAAAATAGATACATAGCAAATGTATAACTCTTCGTGTTTTGATGGATTACGAACAGTCACCATCGGTTTATGACTATTTATACCATGGGTTTCGTTTGAGCTCATTATAGAAGTAAACTTCGCAGAACAAAGTCACTGGCAAAAGAGAAGGAAAACTTGACATAAACCCTATACCGATCCGTTTGGCCAGCATGTAAAAGTTGTTGATGATGAAAGCATTACAAATATAAGTCTGCTAATCAGAACAGATGCTCTCTTATTTTCACTTTAAAAACGTCTCTTCAGCGGCCCGTGCTATCCTCCCGATTTCTATTCCGTGCGAAGCTTGGCGTGATTCGCACATTCGCACGACGCATAAGCTATATATTCGCACCCAACTCACCTATGGTGCCCCGGCCTGGTTCACACTCTTTTCCGAGACAAACTATCATCGACTGCATGCGCAGCAGTTGCTAGCACTACGAACGATGATCTCCAGGATCTGTGCGTGGAGAGCCTAAATGATTTTGTGAGACGCCTGAGCACCAACCTGTTCGTAGGCGCTGACGCCACGCATGCCCGCTACCTGCGGGAGCTTGCGCCTTACCACCGGCGACCGCTGGACAGGCATGGCTTTCCACGAGACCTTGTCTCTGTGGGCACCCCCTTTGGATCATCCTCAACACCAGACCTAGTGCTGGCTGACGGCGCTCCTGAGGATTTTGTACCTACACATTTCTGGATCTCTGTCTGATTTGTGAAAGTTAAACTTTATTACATCGTCTGAAATTTTTTGGTCCGTGTATCGCATGTCGCGGGACGCGTGACGCGTGACGCGTGAAAGTCACACGACATGCGATATACAGACGTCTTTTTATACTCCTTTTTTATGTCGTCGGGTTAATACTTTAATCTTTTTCAAATTAGGTAAAATGTTATACACAGTTCGTTCATTTTTACTTGCGTATGTTACAGTAATATTATTACGAAGTAAATAGATAAAGCTTTCAATTGTCCCGGCGGCAAAACAAAACGTGACATGTTTCATAAAGAGAATAAGTATAAAAGATCTGAAACGCAAAGAAAAAACTATGTTACATCACAAAAGGGTTTCCGCGTGATATATAGGGGAACATAGCAACAATACGTGATGCGTCATCATACTCTTACATCAGTGAATAATTTGTCATGTGTTACTGTAAAAATACAACCCGGATCTTACAGTTTTGATTGTGTTTGTGGTCCCTGTGTTAAGACCCATGCCGTGTCGTTCAAAACTAACATATTCCAAAAGAAACTTTTGATTGATACTTCCATAGCTTAGCATGCCTAAAAATAGTAAGAGCCTAATTATTATATCAGTATACTACGTTGGTCCAGCGGTTGACTAATGTGACTGCCAATCAAGAGGTCTCGGGCCCGAATCGCGGGTTGGGCCAATTGTGTTATTGAGTTTTGCTGATTATAGAAATACTTAAGGCAGTTTGGAAGTTGGGATCTGAACCCCCATGAATCGGAGAGCACGTAAAGCTGTCGGTCCTGCGCCTGATCTCATTAGGATCTTGTCGGTTAACCGTCCAATCAGATTATGAGAGTAAGGGAATATAGAGTGCACCTGTGTTTGCGCACACACTTATGCACTATAATATCTCCTACGTAGTTGGTTGTTCTCCGTTGAGACTGACTGCCGTTGCTGTAATCGGCTAGGAAAACATCATACTATGTAAGAGGTGACGACTTGATTAAAAAAGAAATAAATCGGTGTCTATCGTGTGCCTTAAGAGAGGCATATGTCCAGCAAAGGACTATTGTGGGCTGGTGATGATGATGCCTTCCGTATGCTTAAGTAATGCGGATAAGTAAATTTAGACCACAGGTAGCGTATTGGTTGACCCAGCCACTTCAAAGTTTTCTACTGCACTGAGTGTTGGTAAACTACTGCTGCACCACCAGCGCCACATTGATACTGTGGTACTGTGATGTGATACTTATTTCTAGGAATGATAAAATGAAATGTAACTGGTCTTACAGGCTGACCTGCGGCTGATCATGATGAGCGTCCTCTACCCTTGAGTCCATGAGGTAGAGGTTTCTTCATTCTGCCGCAATGCCTGATAAATTTACAATTAGTTTTCAGATTACTTCAAATTATGCAGTCTATCAGAGATTTTATCAGCAAGTAATGAAACTGGCCCTAAGAATACTAATTCCATTATAAGTTTGGGGATTCAAAGTTTGTGACAAAATCCTTAAGTGTGACCTACCCAATTCCATCAAATGCTAACAGCATCAAAATTTCACAGGGATTTTTAAAAATGTACGAACTTTCTCTAGCAATCTAACAAGGTTTAAATTATAAATCCCTTCCTACTAAACGATATCTACTTACTAGGAAGTTTCTTTTTGTCGAAACAACAGCCCACCCTAGCCAAGTTGATATCCTATAAACACAAACGATTATAGAAAACAACCTATGAATGGAAATGGTCTCTCAACGCTGAGTCATATTTACCAATAATACAAGAGATGCCGATTGTAGATATAGGCTCAAAGTAAAACACTTGCATATTGGCTACGGCAGCTGATGCGCTTTAAAAATTGAATAGAAACTTGAAGCTTGAAGTAACATTTGGAAATTCTTGAATATTACTGGTTATTTAAAAATTTTTGATATCTTAGTAGAAAAACTTTTAACTCGAATCTCAAACAAATTTTAGAAAAAACATTTCGCTTTGTTGTTTTTTCTTATTTTTTTAGAATATTGGTGGAATATTTTTAGCCAGCAAGTATTCACAAACGTTTTATTTTAATAATGTTTGTTAGTTTTCTGGTTACAATTTATATTAGTTATTTGTGTCCACAATTCTTTTTTAGTTTATACTCACAGTAATCACTCGATTTCTCCGTGGGACTTTATAAGCTGTAAATATCCTAATGTTATATAAACTGTTTTAGTTTTGGTAGTAGAGCTATGTTGATTTTAGTTTCAATGGGCCAACTTGACAAGAGCCGTATTACCTTGTCACAGAAAACCAATCTAAAATTGCAGCATTCGTGCTGTCGTGTTTCCACCAATGCCAAATGATGCAGAGGTATCTTAATAAACCGCCTTAGTATGGGTCATCATGCTGCATTGTTGCATTGTCTGCATTCACAATGAGTATGGTGGGCACAACTCTTGGTTTCTGCTCATACTTTTCATCAAGCAGAGAAAACCAACTTTGTTTTAGGCTCGTGTATAATCAAAAGAAAAAACATTTGATATTATAATTGCCAAAACAATTGCTTACTGGACTTCTCTCCATACCTATTACGCCATGACCAACTTTGTTAATCTATACAATAAATTGGACTTGCAAAGTTATCACAAGTTTCTTTCATTTGAAATATAATTTCGTTTTGATTTTGAATTTTCATTGCAATATTTCGAAATTTTCATTTAACTTTTTAAAAACTTATAAAGATCTTCTTGTAAACTTTTGTGAGGTTGTGATATTGTAAATCAATGTTTTAAATTAAAAGAATATGGTCTACAAATACACACTACAAACTACCAAAAAACGTAGTTACTTACATATAGTCTGTGTCACTTGCGCTCAAAAGAAGATGATGTTGTATACTAGACTATAATTCTTTACCTGTGCCAAATTTCATTCAATTTTTTAACATAGATTTTTTTTTTACTTTTTTTTATGTGTAAGCTGCCAAAATGACTTTGCACTGCCTGATGGAAAGCATGAGCAGAATCCAAGAGTGGTGGTCACCATCCTCAATGCGAAAAAGAACAATGCAGCATGGTGACCCACACTAGGGCGGCCTGGTGAGATGATTTTTCACGCCCCGCTTAAAGGATCCGGGATCATAGTGGGAAGGAAACACGTGCGCTGATAGTGAGTTCCAGGTTTTGACCGCTCGCAGGAAGGAAGCACCGAAGCGATGAGTACGAGAACGTATGTCTTCCATTTTAAAGCGGTGACTTCTAAAGCCGGCACGTGTTGTTCTGTAGAGGAAGGGAGAGGGGGGGATCAATTGGAAGAGCTCTTCAGAACACT